>CAIGRN010151564.1:0-10100 GCA_903798345.1 Fraxinus anomala
TGAATAGAACATGAATGATACTAAATAGATCAATACGCTTATAGAAAATTATATTTAAGAGCTTCGTAATAATTTGTCGTCTAGGACATCGAATATCTTAGGGGCGGCCTTGCGGTGAGGGAAGTGTAAGCTGTTAGCCTCCTTCAATCTTTTATTATAGTTGCACAATTAAAAACCATACAAATGTTCATAAAAGTGTCACATTAATTTTAAGAACTTACGTTTCGTTTTCAACTCATATCGGTAAATAGAAATTTGATGTGAGGTACGTTTCCAGGAGGGTCACCGAAGATTTAACGAAAATTTGGACAATTTTCATTATCTTGTGAATTGATTTTGTAATTATAATGAAATGTTGATGATCAATTTGCTCCATTTTTGTAAGTTGGAGACCAACTGTGCACTAGATTGACAGAACCCGGATTTATGTATTTTAATGATTTTTTGTTGCTTCTTCGTTTTGTAGACGAGACAAGACGAGCCGAGCCGAGCTTTGGCCAAGTCTCAATTTACACCTCTAGACACATACAACTGCCCATATGGACTCCTTTATTGTAGATTGGTAATTGTAGCCGATTCCTTTATGGGGAATTGACGATCGAGCTTTCACTCTGACACACTCAATATTGAGACTTGAGATTTAAAGGGTAAAGTCATTATATGTTGTGTATTTATTTTATGTTTTCGACGTGGATATCCTTTCACATGCCTGGAAAAATGATGGTTCATTTAAGTAAATCGATCTTGAAATTTGTATGTTCATTAGAGTTTTAGTTGAATTGAATCATTCGTTTAAGTTTAATGAGCTCCTCTAATTTCATATTAAGATTTGATGTCTATTTTGAACTATCAATTTTATTAAAAAGAGTAGTTCAAATCCTTAAATGTTAGTTATTCATTTGATATTTGTTCGTGAAAAAGTGATTCCTTAACGTTCCACACTTGTACCTTATTATTTTTCTTTGGCTCATTCTATGAAAGAATAAAAAGATTTCATCCAAATTATAATATCTTAATGACTAAATTAGTGAACGTAGTCATGTACATAAACCATTTTTGCTTATGCTCTTCCATAAATAAATAATATCGTTTTATCTAAAATACTCCTTTGTATTCAAGATGAAAAATAAATATCAAACATTTGTCTTCTCTTTATATTTGGGTTGGAATTTAAAATTCAAAATAAAAATTCCACAAAACTTTTATCTTTTCTACTTGTTTGAAAAATAACGAAGACTATTAAAAATAACATTCATATTCTCCATGGAGAAAGAACCAAAAAAAATAAAAAATAAAAAATAAATAAATAAATAAATATGTGTATATATATAATTATTAGTAATTTTTAAAAAGAATAGTATTGGATCACACGAAAATGTATGAATAATAATTATGAATTTGTTATTGCAATTAATATTTGATTTTAATTGGATAGAAAATGAACTTATTAACTACTTTTAATTTTAGACGAACAAGGTCCGGAACTCTCCTTTTGTTCGGATGTCTAGTTTATTTTGCTTTCTTTCAACTTCATTTTGTGTATTAATTGTATTTTTACACTAAAATCACTATAATATAGAAGGATAATGGCTGAAAAAATGATTATAATAAAGTCATGTATAAAAATCCACTAAAATTGAAAAGTGATTGGATCCATCTTTTTACACTAAAATCTTACAAAATACAAGATTTGAAGTAAAAATTGGTAGTGGATGCAACTACATGAAGATTCTTAAAAATTATGCATGTAAAGTTTCTTAAAGCTATGATATCTTACATCCGTGGTCCGTTTGATAAGATTTCTATTTTTGCGTCTTCTTTCTGTAAAAGCTTTTTGAATAAACTCTTTAGACCAATTTTCTTTAAAAACTCTTTTAACAAGACAAAATATTTTCAAAATATTATCTAAACACGTTCAAAACCACTTAAAATGTATTCGGTTTATGCTTAAGACTTGAATGTCTCATATGGGATTTATTCTATTCTCTTGACAAAAAGGAAAATTGGATATGCTTTTTATCCAAACCCTTCAGAGATCTTAAATCCAAACACACCCTATTTTATATTCCTTGAACACAGTGTTTCATTGATCTACAATTATTTCTTGAACAAGTTGGGTGGCAGACACACACTAGCCACAGGTGATGAAGAAAGGTAAGTCAAAAAAAAAAAAAAATCAATGAATGAAACAAGAAAACAAGACATAGTTTACCGTTTTTTACCACGACAGAATAATCATCAATTCCAAATAATTTTATAAATACATACCTTCTAAGAAACAAATATTTCAGTGTAATATGCTGCCATTTCTGCTCTTCATTTTGTTCCCTGAACTTTCTGCTGCAGAACTATGTCACCCAAATGACAAAGCTGCACTTATAGCAATTAAACTCAGCTTCTCAAATCCAAATCCAAATCCAATTCCTACATGGGATCCTAATTTGGATTGCTGTTATTATTGAAAAACACGTAGTTCAACCTTAACAACACCTAGAGGGGGTGAATATGTATATAATGCGAAATTAAAATTACTAACGAATTAAACAGTAGCAAGTCACTTTTTAGTTCTTTTCTAGATGATTATTCATGCAAGTCATTTTAGTCCTAACTTTGAATACCGCAATTTGTATGATCAATCAATAAACAACGTATAAGCAGTAAATCAACACCAGGATGATCACGGAAAAACCCGACTGGGAAAAATTTCGGGCACTTTACCAGTCAATCAACTATAAACGAATTTAACAACTTACAGTCTACCAGACTAGACAACCCGTACTATTTGATCTCCCGACTGCACTCTTTACAGCTCTCCGTAGATCTCGTGCTCCCCTGCACCAATCCTTAGCCGCTGTTGTCAAATCTCTCCGTGAAATCTGCTACCCTACAACATTCCAAGCCTTGTGAATTCGTTTATCTCCTGTAGATCACTCAAACTTCTAAAAACTGTTTTGAACGAAATCTTCAATTCATGGTTTAGTATCTGTTTCCTGAAATAGACAACTTTAATAACTAGTGTAAAATGTGTGGAAAACATGATCAATAATAATAAACTAGTTCAAGCAGTTCATATAATTTAGACAATTTATGAATCAATTAGGCTTGTTTAGTTTTAATATGCATGCTAAATCAAAACGTAGTAACAATGCAACCAACATACCACGAAGACACATTGATACTACTAAGATATCAAACTTAATTTAGCAGGAACTGAAATAAAAAGTTGTACATCGAGTAGATAAAACATATACATCTTGTGAAAGCAAGATTTACTCTCCCTTTTTGTTTCAAAATGACAAATGACCAAGAAATATCACAAAATTTTCCCCTTACTGCAAACTCTCAACGTTTTTATGTATGCAGTAAGCAAATGTATCTATATCTCTCCCCAACAACCCCTCCGCAAAACAAAGCAAAACTCAATTTCATTTAATTATTTAATGCTCCCCGTGTATATTCTCTCTTCCCTTTTTTTGTCACAAATGACTAAGGGATCAATTTTAAATTCAATCTTAAACATGAATATATGACAGTCCAAAAAGCAGTAGATAACATGTACAAGAATAATTAACAAGTAATAAACCTCCCACTTACTCAATTTAAGTCAGAATTGAGTAAATTATATAAGTGACACATGTGTGTAAAATGTCACTAATCATCTGTAAGTTGGACTCCAAACCTTAATTTGGTGAGAAGGGACATGCTAAGCATCACTACCAATAAGTATATTCATCTACTTATGAAAGTCAAACCATAAAGCACAGTAGAACCTATGAATTAATGTTCATTTTGTATTAATATTTTCATTTCTCCCCCTGATTCTGACCATAAATAATTTTTCATATTTTTCAATATTTTAAATTCATAATTATTTTTCACATCTTAAGTGCAGGCTCTTCTTCATTAAGCGACTAAAATTACCTATGTAACGAGCTTTAGGCCGGTTAACCCAAGTTAGTTGACCATAAGCACCAGGTTATGAGAAACACCACAAGCTTAATTGCGCAAGTCAAATAGGTTTCGAAGAATAACATAAGAAATTGAGTTTTTTATAGCAGGGGATAAATTTGAGTTTATGTCTAATAAATAAGTTCAATTCATGTTCAAAGTCTCCTCACTAACATGTGACTACCATCCCAAATCTCACACACACGATAGAGTCCTATTAACAAGATCATAGTATGTGCAGTGCAGATGGTATATAAAGAAATCGATACTAAGTACTACATGTATAACCTAAGTCAGCAATAGAAACTATGTTACAGCTCGTCAATTATGCACATACATGATCACAACATACGTGTTCAAGAATATTATATATTATGTTGTAGGAAAAAATTCCTTCATTTTTGTTTTTCAATTTTTCATTTTTTTTATTTTAAAGCACGAATGCTCCACAAAACAAAACAAAAATCAAACACACAATCCAAAACAAAACGTGCATGTGTCAGTACAAACATGACTAAAATGCACGGCATGAAACAAAAGTCAAAAAATAAACAAATAAATATGATGGATACAAAATACAATAACACATAACAATTAAGCACGTACATGCACAAAAAATACATAATCAGTTAGGTATGCAAATGTTCTTACCTTTAAGAGTGCCGTGATCAATTTTACAATTTTTCAGATCACTTTTCTTCACCCAAATTTGCCTAGTGACAGGAATATTTCCGGTCATCTGTGTCATTAACTTGGTCAATTTACTTACCCGATTAGTAAGGAAGTCAATCTGACTTCAGATCATCTCACCGGTACTATCCCAACTGCACTTGCCAACCTTATACACCTGCAACATCTTCAGCTTCACAAGATGTCGAATCTTGTGGGCGAAATTCCTTCTGCGATCGGAGAATTGACACATTTGAAATACTTAGCTGTAACTTGGACGAATATCTGAGGACCAGTACCCCATTTTCTTGTATACCTCATGAATCTTGTATTTCTTGAACTTCAATTTAACCGTTTATCTGGTTCAATTCCACCTTCGCTTGCTACACTACCATATCTTTGAAAACCTTAACATAAACCAACTTACCTGGCCAATACCAGCGTTTTTCGGCTACTTCCCAAAGACAGCTGAATTCCCAGTGCTTGACTGGTAAGTGTATTTTATACACTTATTCGAGGTTTAAAATAGCGATATTTGATAATTTTTTTAACAAAATATATTCTAAATTGTTGTATTTTATATTATATAGGTAAAACTCAATAGTTGAATGAGAAATCGAAAGAAAGAAGCGAAAATTGGTGAGAAGAGGCAAAATTCAAAGTTTGAGAACCAAATTGTAAATATTCAATAGTTGATTCGGACACAAGATGATAATTTGAAGATTGTTAAGAGACAATTGGATTGAATTAGAACTCAAAAAGGAATGGAATATTATCAAAATCAATTTTTAATGGCACAAATTATATTCCAAATTTTTAGCTGAATATTGAGACCCATTTTTGACACAATAAATGTTCGAATTTGAAAAATTCTATTTCTAAAAAGGTTGTAGCTCTTTGATCTAGCTTTTCAACTCACTTTAAATCGTCTCAATCGATTGGAACATTCCTTATTCAATGGCCAAAATATTGATTGATGTGCAGAGACAAAAAATTCGCGTGTGATTGGAACTTTCATTATTTGATTGGAACCCTTTTGTAAACCAATTTGGACGTGATTTTCAACCAATTTTCTACTCTTATAAATACCTAACAGCAGAATACATATGGGAAACCTCTCATATACATATTATACTCCAACACTCATCAATTATTATTATCAAATAAGGAGAATTCATAGTTTTTGTGAGATAATTGAAGGGGACTTGCAAGAATTCAATCAAGTGAAGATTCAAACCTGATTTTTGGGGAAAAAAGAGAAGGCGCAAGTAGAGATTCATCAAGAAATCATTCAAGAGATTCAAGATTTCAAAATTTATCTGAATCTTCTCAATTAATCAAAAATTTGGGTTATGTCCTTTTGCTTAAATATGATTTATTGTAATTTCGATATGTTCATCTAGTTTTATACATTGTTATGATGAGATGAACCCTTATTTTGAAATTTTTAATNTTATTATTGTTTTCACCGATTGTTTAATTAATTAGCTACTAATTGAGATGATTTATTGGGATCTATTATTATCGAGAGAGATAATATATTTTTAACTAAAAATAATAAACATTGTAAAATTCAATTTATGATAGAGTTATACATATATACTTTACATGATTTTCATATGCGTTCTAGATCGTTTAATGCATTTATCATGTTTGCATCTTTTATCGAGAGATATGAGAGTCACATGAGGAGAATATATTTGATAACTTTCGAGAGAGGTTTTCAATTAAATTAAGAACATTGACCAACAAGAATTACTATAAACTATCACTTTAATTTGTTGTGCTAAAAATGAATTAACGAGGGAGATTCGACATCTTAGCAATATTTTTACATATTTGAATAAAAATACATTTACTTATTTTCATTAGTTTAATTAATAATTTAGGGATTAGTATAAAAAAAATCACAAATTTGTTTGATATTCGATTAAAGTTGGAATTAATTTTAACTCGATCAAATATGTAATTCTCGTGGGTTCGACACTTTATTCACTACTTTATTACTTGTTCACGATCTCGTTTACTTGCGGGAAATTAAATGATCAAGTTTTTTGCGCCGTTTCCGTGAACTATTGTCTTTGATAAATTTAGTTAATTTTAATTTTAATATGAATTTTACAGTTTTTTTAGATTAGTTTATTATATTAGAAAAACATTATGGTGTTTCCTCCTAACTTTTTCAAGACTTTGTATGCAAAACTTGAGAACCGGTGATCTTGCTCAATTTGACTCGGAGATCGAACGAACATTCAACTTTCGAAAAAGATAACGGTTGGAAACACACAAAAAATAGAGAGAGGAAGACATGGCATAGGGAAATTCGAATCAAATAGTCATCGGGGCTAAATTGGAAGCGGCACAACCGAATGTGGTTGCAGCTAATGAAAATGTAACGCTCATATATCAAGATTTCTGGACATGTGTACAACTATCAAGTATCCAGGAATAGTGTCTAGTGAAGCAATCAGACCAAGGATTTTCCCATACACCTTGAGAGACTCAGCCAGAGAGTGGTTACACACTTGTCCACCTCAGAGCATCACTACATGGAACCAATTAAGTCGAAAATTCCTTAGCAAATATTTTCAACTGAAAAAGATTGCAAAGTTGAGGGACGAGATTACCACATTCCAACAACTGGACTTAGAATGCTATTCAAATGCTTGGGTACGATACAAGGGTTTACTTCGCCAATGCCCATAACACGAATTGCAGAAATACCTTTAGGTACAATACTTTTACATTGGTCTGAATCTGACAAGCAGGGCTAACATAGACTCTGCATGCGATAGTTCTATCACGAAAAGAACAGTGGATCAAGTTTACCAAATCATGGAGGATCTGGTATTCACCAGTACGATTTTGCCTACTAAAAGGACGAGTGGGAAGAGAGCTGCTGGGGTATTCAAAATTGATTCTTTGACATCAATTTCAGCACAATTGGCATCATTGGCACAGAAGGTGGATCAGATGAACGCAGCCCAAACAATGGAACCGAAATCCAAGCATTGTGGAGGGAATCATGAGAGTGTTGACTGCATCATGGGTAGTCCTTTTGCTCAATCAATAGAGGATGTAAATTATGCTCAAAATTTTCAAAGACAGCAATACAATCAAAATCCTAACACTTACTACCCAGGCTAGAGGAATCACCCATGTTTCCAATGGAGCAACAATGTGGGAGCTCAGATTATGCCACAGCAGACTGCACCACCATGTTTCCAGCAAACTGAAAATAAATCTTCGTTAGAAGACCTTGTTACTAAATTAGTGGAGATATCTACCCAACACATGCAAAGAACAAATAAAACCTTACAAATTCAGAGAGTTGCTATAAAATATTTGGAAAATCGGATGGGACAAATAGCGAAAGCACTTTTAGAGAGACCACCAGAAACACTGCCTAGTGACATTGAGATAAATCTCAAATAGCAGGTAATGGTAGTGAAGGTCGTGGAGGAAGAACAGATTGAGGCAATAACTACCTGCAATTGAGTTTAACTGCTAGAGATTAATATAAAGAGACAATTTGTTACAAAAGAAAAGATACATTCCACGGTTAATGAGCAAATGGGGGAATCTAAGAAGAACAAAAAAGCAGAGGCAGAAAGAGCATCAGGGGATCCAAAGATTAAGGAAACCATTCCTATTAAAATTTATGCCACCACTTCCATTTCCACAAAGATTGTAAAAGAGAAAACTCGATGATTAATTCGAGAAAATCGTTGATATGTTGAAAATGCTACACATTAACATCTCATTCATCGATGCAATTCGATAGATCCTAATGTATGCAAAGTTCCTGATGGACATAATATCTAATAAAAGAAAGCTTCCAAATTGGAAAGAAGTGACATTAACCGAGGAGTGTAAGGCTGCAAAATAAATTGCCACCAAAACTCAAAGATCTAGGGAGTTTTACTTTACCTATTTCACTAGCCAAATAATTTCATTTTAATGCTTTATGTGATACAGGTGTAAGTGTAAATTTGATGCATTTATCTACTTTTAGGAAACAAGGAGTGGGAGAAGTCAAATGATCGCATGTGACGCTGCAGCTGGCAGATAGGAGCAACAGATACCCATGGGGCAAGGTTGAGGATGTGCTCATCAAGGTTCCCGACGGACTTCCTTGTTATGGACCTCGAAGATGATCACGATATGCTAATAACTTAGGTCGACCCTTTTTAGCAATAAGTCGAACTTTGATTGATATGGAGAAGGGTGAGATGACTGTGAGGGTGGAGGACTTACATGGGATATTTAAATTACATAATCCACCCAATTAACCATTAGTCCGAAGGAGGTCAAATATGTTTCTGAAGAAATTCATCAAAGGTCGAAGGAGATAAAGCCTAAACGTTTAGTAAGCCTTGTTAAAGAGGATAATAGAGAGCCCAAGGTTTAGAGGGCAAAAATATGATATAAGGCTAGAAATTGCAAGGAGTGTAAGGTTGCAAGATTCCAATAGGAGCCACCATGACCAATTTATCCATACAATATAACTAAAGACTATAAATTAAGGGCTTATTGGGAGGCACCCCAATTTTCTAACCATTTTATTTATTCTGCTTTCTATATCGCATTGCATATATATTTATTTTAATTATTAGTTTGCATTAGACTTAGGCACGTTTCAATTTATAGGGTATCAACATCCTATCATGTTTCCCATTAGGCTTTTGTATGTATTGTTGGTTATTTCGATTGTTTGGGCTAAATACGTGTTCTAGATTATTTGATCTTTAATATTTAATTTGACTACTATGTGTAGGAACATGACGTTGTAGAATACTAAAACCAACATAGACCAAGAGGAAAGCATGGTGAAGAAGATTGTCTAACTGTTACTCATAGTGTCTCACACCTTCAATAGAAAAATTCGGGGAGTGCCTTCTTTATTTTCTTCTCTATCACCTTATATTCTTACTTATGCTTTATGACATTGAGGACAATGTCGATTTTAAGTTTGGGGGTGGGAAAAACTTTGAGTTTTTAATTTTTGTGTGTTTTTGTATGTTTGTTTTTACTTTTGCTTTAGTATATATAAAAAAATATTTTCTTATTTTAGGCTGGTGCTTGTTTGGGTTAGATAATATGGCCAATAATGATGATTAAATTTGAGATTTGGTGTTGATTTATGAACTATGAATATGATGCCTGCTAGACTGATTGAGACTTAACCTTGCTAAATTTGATATTATACTTGCACTAAAATTAAGTTGGACATTGTGATGCTATAAGATTATTCGTATAATTGATAGGTTGATATAGTCGGACATAGATGCTTTACCCTAATCACACTAAATTACTTATTCTTAGACCAAATTTAGTACACTTTGAGGGTGATTTTGTTATTGTAGGAAGATAAGGATGTGGACAGGTATTCCACGTGTGAAAACTTTTGTGTGTGTTTGATAAGAGACATTGCACTGATCAAGACATAAATTTTTATATGTGAAAATTCTCTTCGAAACCTT
>CAIGRN010151566.1:0-16011 GCA_903798345.1 Fraxinus anomala
AGCATAATTATTTGGTGATTCATCAATATCATTCTTGAGATTCGACAACCAAGTTTTGGGAAAATATCAAGGTTCGGAATCCAAAACACTTGACTTCCTTAACACTTTGAGAAAGATACTTTCTCGGTTGGACTTTAGAAGTTTCTGGAGGTTGAGAGATGTTGGACTACAAGTGCAGGAAGAAGAATATGAATATGTGATATCTACTTGGAAGATACTATTGAAGAAGATCGGGAGTCTGGAAATGGAAGCTACAGGAGGTAGATTGGGAGATCTAGCGGTTGAATAGATAGTATTTACGATATCAGATCATGAGTCTGGAGGGATAGCAAATCTTGAAGATTATAGGAATTACAACAGCAGGAACTAGTGGAATTTGTTAGGTTGGAAACTGACTGTAATCCATATTATCTATAGTGATGGTAACTGGCTTGGTCTTGAAGTTTTTACCCAATTGGATTTTTCCGTCATCATTTTGATGTTCATTCTTTATTGCTTTCCATATTACAAACTGTGGTATTCAAATATAAGATAATTGAATTGTATGCTTAATCATATATAAACTGTTAAAAAGTGACTTGTTGCTTTTAATAAAATAATTTCGCACGTAAGATTGAACTTAGTTAGTAAACTACGTATTTTCACTAGAAACAACAATCAACTTTAGCATGAATGATTTGTAGGAAAACATTACATTCTGTGATCCATTCTACAAGTGCAATTTCTTTTCCATCAATATGCTCTATAAGAAGGCATTCGTGCAAAAAATTTATTTGCATTGTATGCAAAGATATGCTACACATACAGGACAAAAGTGTCCTATACGTTAACAAGGGGACAAAGCCCCTTTGAGTAATTCCCCAAGCACAGGGGAATTACTCTTGCATGCATCACCATTCGTTTTCATTGCTATTATCCTTATGTTCACTATTGATCTTCATATCATTAAAATATAACTATTCAACAAATTTCAAATTGACGTACAAATATTTATACTCATTTTGATTTCTTACTCCCGAGACCAAGAGCTTCCAACTTATCCATAAAATTTGGTAAGATCACCTATAGTATCCAATTAGCGCATACCGTACATAACTCTTCTATAATCATGCTACAGTACCTGAAAAAAGTTGACATAATGTCACATGACATTATATCATTAAATTGTTTAAAATACAATTTACTTTATCATCCAATCATCTTCTGCTATCGTTTCATCTGTCAATTCTTTCTGAGAAAAATGGCATAATCCACTTTTCTAAGCCTATAGGATAACAATTTTGATCCTTAAAGTAACTCCTTATATTTTAAATAATTAAGGTAAATTTATAAATGAAAAAACGTTTAATGGATATGAATTAAATAAAAATGTTATTGCAATCTCAAATTATAATAAACGTAAACAAGGTCATTAAGCTTTCGGTTAAAATTAATTTCTCTTTTTTTATAATATATATGTGATACCCCTTTAATACGTTGTAATATTATTGCTTTCATTAATCATTCAATTAATTGTCAAAGAACAAGCACATAGCCACTAAAACGTGCATAATCAAATAAAAATTCTATTGTTTCTCGAAGTCTCGTTAGCAAATAGTTTACCGTATTTTGCTCCAACAACTGTCTAAAGTCACCAACTCCACATTTTTATATACATGGCTCCCACATACAATGAAAAGTCTACCTATATTTTCTGAAATTGTATCAAGCTAGCAATTGTGGATCGTGTGCAACGGTATAGACTGAACACACGATACATAACACACTAAAACACTATATTAAACATATTACTAAGTACCATGCAAAACCGATATATTTATAAATATATGAGTGAACCCTTTACCAAATTATTCTACCCTAACTTCTGTGTCTGGGAATTCGAGTGTCATGACATTTTAGATCTCTTTATTGTTATGACCCTCTCAAAGACATAAACTAAGTGACCGTCTTTCTCCGCCTTTCATTAGATTGAGACATTTTAAAACTAAAACATTATGAAAAAATCGACAATATATTCTAATCTCTCACGAATCCAATCCAATTAGCTTGGATTGTAATCTACAATGTAGACACAAAAATATGAACATATATGTCCAATATATATGGTGGTGAGTGCATGAGATCATCATAAAATTCAGGGCCTCTAGTATTCTACTATGTACTGACAATCCACATTGAATGGCTAGATAGGCATGTCATGAGTTCAATGTCCATTCATGTCACTATATATTAGCCAAAAGGTTGTAGACATGCCATACTAATTGTCAACATTTCTAGGGTAACCACGTGGTCGGATCGAGGATCGGATTACAGGTCGGACTAATACGTTAAAAAAAAAAAAAAAAATTACACATGATTTTTTTTTTTACATAAATTTTTTTCAATTAAAAAAAATCAGTGGGTGAGGGTTGGGCCGGGTCCATCCGTCCCAGANATGATTTTTTTTTTTACATAAATTTTTTTCAATTAAAAAAAATCAGTGGGTGAGGGTTGGGCCGGGTCCATCCGTCCCAGAGTAACCACTAAACCTCCTGACAATGCTTATTGAAATCTAATGAGTATGGAGTTCAACCGGTCGACAGACGGCTCAATTAAATTAGAGGTCTTAGGCAAATTTGATGGGGAGTCTTATCAATAATAATAAAATTAATGAAGCAAATGGTGATAGAAATTCTGACAGTAATGATCGAAGATATTATCGTTGGAGATTCTGACAGATTATATCGATGATTATGACGAAATTACTGATATCAACTTGTCGTTGATCACAACGTACTTCCATCAACAATTATTGACGAGAGTATTGTCGATAATATTAACAATCATCGACAGTTTTCGATCGATAGAGAAAATGCATTATCATCGACAAAATCTATATATATTTTAATTTTTATAAGTTATTTACAATTAAGTTCAATATCTCGTTATATGTTTTTATATATAATATCTATGATAAATAAGATATTTTTAAAATGTTTATTTTATTCTTGAACGAATTTTTAAATTATTCATTGATGAAATTTTTGTCGGTAAATTAATTACTAAACTATTTATGTTTTCTTATATTGTTAACGAAAAATTCAATTTTTCTAAAAGAAATTTAAATTATCAATTGTTATTTATCAACATCGTTTCTTGAATTAATATTTAAACTTATTTTATTCCATACATATTTTAAAGATGTAATTTATATCCCTAAATTTATTTTACATAAACAATGTTTTTAATGATTATTGACGAAAAAAAATATAACTCGAAGATTCCCTTGGTAAAATTATTTGGAATGATATTTTTTAAAATTTGGGTCGTATTAAAAATTGTGATGTTAGACAACAACTTAACTTATCTAAAGGTTGCGTCGGCTCTACATGCCGATCTTGACCTTCGTAATGGCCTTAAGACAAACTTTTCCATCATGTGTATAGCTTAACCAACACATGCGAATGCATAGCTATAAATCTATAGTGCTTAATGAAAATATGTATTATTTTCAACTATAATCTTTATTTTTCACATTATCATTACACAAAGCTTCATTTTATTATATAAATATAATCTGAAAATGAAATAACCTAATCTGAAACACAATTTAAAGTTCGCCCTAGTTGCACATGTCTTTTAAAATTGAAACGAGGTATAATTCTGAATGTTTATGGCTTAGGGAAGCTTTTAGTAACTATTCATGTTTTGTTGTGATTGTAAATTTCCAAAAGTCCCAGCCCCTTTTAACATGGGCAAGGGATGGTAGGGAGTAAATTTTCATTTGATGCTCAAGCACGAGGCACACCACCATGTTTTGATTTAATTTTTTGACACCAACCCAAGTTGTAAAGTTTCATAAAGTTGAATATGTGAGAATCATATGATGATTTAAGAGAAATTTAGACGGTATTCATCATCAAGACCAACTTTGAAATTAGAATGACATGTTAAGAACCAACTTGTTAAAATATTCAAGAATTGAACAATAAATTATCGACCAACATAACAATTCTCTAGATGCTCACTAAACTTTCTTCTAGTTACTATGTACTCACTGAATTAAAAAATATATCTTCTTACTTACCTATCTATGAAATTTTTTCACACCCACCATTCATTAAGAATATGTTTCCTTTCGTTGCCTTGAAAAGTCCACTTGGCATACGAAAACCCCAGCTCGCACTCAAATGGCATTAAATCCTTCCACCACAAAAAAAATAAATAAAAAAAGGGCAAGAGCAAAAACACAATTTTATACTTGTAGGAACACACGACTTTGAATGGTGTTAAATCCTTCCACCACTCTAACTCCATCCCTCAACAAAGACAAATAGTATTATTCATCTAAACTGTCGATAGTCTGCAATCCAAATGTCAATTAAATGGTACTAAGTGATTGAATTTCTCAAATGTAAAGATAAAGATCTATTTAGGATTCCAATCATGTAATTGAAATCAAGATTACTGACCATTAACAGTCTAAATGAATAGCATTACTTAACAAAGATCCATAACGCCGCATTATGCATCAAATCACTAATATCACCGTCACATTATGTCAGGCTACCATCGCCTCTCATATCCATCCTCGAAATGGATATGAATATAATTTAAAATCCCACCATTCAGTGAAACCACCTACTACATTCTTCCCCACTCCTTCCATCGTCCCTTCCAACAAATTCCCCAATTTCATGGCCGATCTTGAATACTACTAATTGATGTTCAGTCTCTTTAAGTGGGTTGATATTCAATACGTTTAGTTGGAAGAAGAGGATATATATATATTTTTTTCTATTTTGGGCAGAGATGGCGGTGGTAGAAGAAGATGTTTGTGTCCCTACAAGTGCAAAAATGTGTTTTGGCTCCTACGATTTTGTTGTGGTGCAAGAATCGAGAATTCAACGTCATATGAATGCTAACTAATATTTTTGTTTGTCTATTAATGGATTCGTAACGACCGATGTATTGAAAGGATTTTGTTATAAAGGAACGAGTAAAAAATAATAAGCCCAAGAAAAATTAATGGGCATTTAAACACAATTATACATACATACATACATACCCACCCACATAAATTGGTTGCACATGAATTGATTGTACACCGCTTCCCACCCAATTGTGCGCCACGTTCGCTGCATGAGTCACCTATAATCTAAGCCGACTTGTACTAAATTAACCCTACATTATAATGCTCCCAAATCTCACTCTCTCTCTCCATCTTCAAACACAAATCGATTTTTCACTCACAAAATTTACTGTCCAATTTTCCACCCTTGATTAATTAACTCGCACAATAAATCCCAATAGCACGAACACACACACACACACACACAAAATTGTAAGAAACCAAGAATTTTTGTGGGTTGTTGAGACCCCCGGGTGCGAAATCAAGGGCTTGTCTTCTCTTTCACACACGCACTCTCTCTCTCCTTGTTTTCTCTCTCTAGAATAATACATGAAGAAAGGTTTATTTTTATGTGTGTTTTTGGTTTAATTTGAGAATATTCAATTTGATCTGTTGGTTGAGAAGTTACTCAATGACTTTCGTGTTGTTCGTGAGATGGGTTTCGTTTGAATTAAACCAAAAATTGGGGAATTTTGGGTGTTTCTTGTTCATTTGATGATTGTGGAATTTGGGTGATCTGAAAACCCCTGATCTTGATTGATTTGGATTTTTTTGAGTTTTTTTGTTGTGGAATTCGGTGGATTTTTTTTGTTGGATCTGAGCGTTGTGAACTCGAATAATATAGGGCTTTGATTTCTTTTTTGGGTGGAAGTTTTGGGATTTTGCGGAGTAGGTTTAGGGTTCGAGTAGATGGCTTCGAATCCTGCTCCATTCCAGGTGGAGGATAACACCGATGAGGATTTCTTCGACAAATTGGTAAATGACGAAGACGATGTGGACTTCAACACTTCATCAGTAGTAGTAGGCCCCTATTCTGCCGACAGGAACGAATCCGATGAGGCTAAGGCCTTTACGAATTTGAGTATCACTCAGCTTGATAATGATTGTGAGTTCACTGATGCTAATGACCGAAATGATAATAGCATTAGTACTCGGGATGATGGTTTAAGCAGGAAGTCTGAGAAAGTTGAGAAAATGGTAGTGGGGAATGTGGAAGAGAGTATAAGTACATTAGAGTCGACAACGTCATTTGAGTTTGATAGTTTGATACACAAATCAGAGAATGGAAAGGGTGACGCTGAGGTATTGTCCAATACGGCGGTCAAGAGTAAGAGTGATGATGAATCGGGGGGTTCGGGAGTTAAAGAGGTGGATTGGAGTGCATTTCATACTGATTTGGCTCAGAATAATGGTCAAGGGTTTGGATCCTATTCAGATTTTTTCACTGATATGGGAGGGGATATTGCTGGTGATGCATTTGGAAATGTGGGGAATAATTCACAATTTGAGTCCAAGGTTGCTTCTGGGAACGAAGTACGTGGATCTGCACATGTGGAGAATTCAACTAACTATTTGCAAAATCAAGAAGGATATAATTATGGTACAGCTTCAGATCAGTCAACTGCAGATCAGAGTACAGCTGGGCAGGATATGAATAGCAGTCAGTATTGGGAGAATCTATATCCGGGATGGAAGTATGATCAAAATACTGGTCAGTGGTATCAGGTGGATGGTTACAATGCAGGTGCGAGTGTGCAAGCAAATGTTGACACTAATTTGCCTTCTGATTGGGGGCAATCTCGCGGTAAGGCAGAGGTCTCTTATTTGCAGCAATCTGCTCAGTCGATCACTGAGACTGTAGCTGAGACTGCTACAGTGGAGACTTTTACCAACTGGAATCAGGTATCACAGGTGAGTGATATTACGAAAGGCACAGAAAATTGGAATCAAATTTCACAAGTGAGTAATGATGCTACTGAGGCTGTATCTGATTGGAATCAGGCTTCACAAGCAAACACTGGGTATCCACAGCATATGGTGTTTTATCCTGAATACCCTGGTTGGTACTATGATACTATTGCCCAGGATTGGCGCAGTTTGGACTCGTATGCTTCATCTGTTCAGTCCGTGCAAGCTCAAGACCAGGTGAATCAGAATGGATCTCATAACAATAATCAGGAGACATACAGTGGATATGACCAAGTTAATAACTATGAATCTCAAGGTTTTAACGGCCAAGGCCAAGATCAGAACTGGGCTGGGTCCTTCAGTAATTACAATCAACAGAAATCAGCTACGTGGCAGCCTGAAACTGTTGCCAAGAGTGACTCTACTTCACAATATAATAGGAATCAACAATTGGACACTCAGCATGGGCAGGACTTCATCGCGAACAGTCTCGGTAGTCGACAAAAAACTGTTGAGGGTGAGAGAGCAAGTTCATATTTTGGGAATGCAAGTCAAAATCAGAATGACTTCTCTACGAGTGCTGTGTCACAAGGTTTTGTTCCTGGTGGGAACTTTAGCCAGCAGTTTAATCAGCCGAGAATCAATCAAAATGAGCACAAACATGCCCCTAATGACTACTATAGCAATCAGAGTTCTCTTACCTTTTCACAGCAACAATTGCAGGGTGCCCATCAATTCTCGTCTGCTCCTGCTGCTGGAAGATCATCTGCAGGCCGCCCTTCACATGCTTTGGTCACTTTTGGTTTTGGTGGAAAGCTCATCGTGATGAAAGATAATAGCTCTATAGAGAGTTCAACATTTGGAAGTCAGGTTAGTTTGACATTTACATTGTTCTAGTTTTCTTAATAGTATTACTTTAGCTGAAAATGTTTTTGTATTTTTTGTGAAGAATCCTTTAGGAAGTTCAATATCTGTTCTCAACTTAGCAGAAGTTGTCAATGGGAAAGTTGATGCTTCAAGCATTGGAATGGGTGGTGATAGTTATTTGCAGGTTCTCTGTAGACAATCCTTCCCTGGTCCTCTTACTGGTGGAAGTCTTGGTGTTAAGGAGTTGAACAGATGGATTGATGAGAGGATAATGAACTCTGGGTCTCCTGATATGGATTACAGGAAGGGCGAAGTTTTGAGGTTGCTCCTGTCATTGCTTAAGATAGCCTGTCAGTATTATGGAAAACTTAGATCTCCTTTCGGTAGTGATGCAGCATTGAAGGTACATTACATATTTGCCCTGTAAATGCAGTTGCAACTACTTGAGGTTACTGACTATAATTATCATCACATTGGATCCACTTAATTATTTTTCAATCGATCCATCTATATCATTACGCACCTCCTGTGTGACACATTCTTGAGTTCTGATGCACTAAAGAAGCACAAGTCTTGCTCAAATTATGGAAAAAACTTTGATTGACATGTATTAGCGTGTCTAAAAGACTTAAAAACATACTTGAGCGTCGAGACTGTGTGAATAAGATAAATGTTTCTGCTCTATCAATCTGAACAAATTTAAAATTATCCGAGGGAAAATGAGTTTCTGGATATTTCTGATATGATGTCAAGTTGCCTGGGTAAATATCACTCTTCCTACTGTCCTACTATACGGAGTGTGTTCTTTTTTCTTGAAGATGCCTCCTTAGTTTGTTGACTGAGGTGTTGCTTTCACTAATCTTGTATTTTTTATTGTTTTATTTTTAAAGGAAAGTGATGTTCCAGATTCTGCAGTTGCCAAACTCTTTGCATCTGCCAATAAGAATGGTACACAATTTAGTCAATATGGTGCTGTTTCCCACTGCTTGCAGCATTTGCCTTCTGAAGGGCAACTGCGGGTATTTGATTGTTAACCTGCAAGTTATTTTTTATTTTTTATTTTTTTTTGGGTACAACTTCATCTTAATAAATGCCAATTCATGTTTTAGGCCTCAGCTGCTGAGGTTCAAAGTCTTCTGGTTTCTGGGAGAAAGAAAGAGGCTTTACAATATGCACAAGAGGGTCAGTTGTGGGGTCCTGCCCTAGTTCTTGCTGCACAACTTGGCGACCAGGTTGGTGAGCATAAAAATTGTTTACTTTGGCTGGCAAATTGAATAGCTTGAATCATACCTTGATAAATGCAATATTTATACTCATTCCTGTCAATTTTTGCTTTTAAAAACCAATTGCCTTTGGCCATTGCAGTTCTACGTTGAGACTGTGAAGCAAATGGCACTTCGCCAGTTGGTAGTGGGGTCACCTTTGCGAACATTATGCCTGCTAATTGCTGGTCAACCAGCTGATGTCTTCTCAGCGGATTCCACAGCTGATAGTAGCATGGCTGGTGCTGTAAATATGCCTCAGCAACCTGCACAGGTATGCATGAATGTTGGTGTTGAATTTATGTTTCCCTTGCTACTGTATCATTGAATAGATTTCAAGGTATCACAAATTAGCAAAATAAGATCTTTCTTGTTCATGAGATTTTTTTTGACTCATTGAGAAGATAATAACATGCATTTGGCCTATTAATCTGCAGCCCTGATGGTAGATGGTCTTTATATATATTGCAAGAAAATTTACGTCTAGATCCTGTTGAATATACGTATTTTATTTCTTTCTTAAGTCCTATATTTGATGAAATTTAGAGAAATTTATCTTAAGCTTCAAATCATTAAATTCTTTATGCTTCTTTTGGTCATTTACCCAGTTTGGTGCCAAAGGCATGCTGGATGACTGGGAAGAAAATTTGGCTGTGATAGCTGCTAACAGAACAAAAGATGATGAACTTGTGCTTATTCATCTGGGAGATTGTTTATGGAAAGAGAGAAGTGATGTATGTTCTGGTCTATTTTTCTAGATATGATTATTTCTTATTTTCCATGTTTTAATCTTGACTTAAAATTCGTGGTGTTGCTTCTGTGAAATTATTATTCAGATTATAGCAGCTCACATATGCTATTTGGTTGCGGAAGCGAATTTTGAGGCATATTCAGACAGCGCAAGGCTGTGTCTTGTTGGTGCAGATCACTGGAAATTTCCACGAACTTATGCTAGTCCAGAGGCTATTCAGGTTTGCTGAGTTGTTTGTGACCAATAGTGTTCTGTTTCACTTAAAGTTGTCAAAATGCCTTTACGAGCATAGGAAATGCCCCCTGCCTGGGTGATTGAGCACTCTTCATGGGCTGCATTTTAAAATAAAAGGAAGAACAGACAAAATTGAATAAAAACATGACACGCAGGAACACCGTGTACTCTTTTCCTCACTCTTCAACATTTCTCTCCTTTGGCTTGTATAATATGTATTTGATATAGCTATTGACTGTACACATTGCCCAAAGTGGCACAACAATGCTAACTCAAGAGCCATGCATGTGTACAGTACGTATGCATAGGTGCAGAAGCTCATATAAAGGTTTATATTGCAAATAGTGAAAATTTAAGAAAGTTTTGTTTAAATTAACTTAGCCAGGCAATTGTGGCTCTGCAGTGGAACCAAGCCCACACACCTAGGTGGTTACAAGCGACAATTATGGTGCCAGTTGCCTGTTCATAATGCATTAAGTTTGTATGCTTGTGTTTGTTTGGTTATTGGTGATGAGCTAGCTTACTTGACCTTTACTTGTTTGGACAGAGGACAGAGATATATGAATATTCAAAGATGCTAGGGAACTCTCAGTTTACTCTTCTTCCATTTCAGCCATACAAGCTTGTGTATGCGCATATGTTGGCAGAAGTTGGGAGAATGTCAGATGCATTGAAGTATCTACCATGCTACTACTTTCAGTTTATTTTTCCATATTTTTCATTTTTGTTGTAATGTTATTGTTCAATAATTTAGGTATTGTCAAGCAGTGTTAAAATCACTTAAAACTGGTCGATCTCTTGAGGTGGAATCGCTCAGACAATTAGTATCATCTCTTGAGGAAAGGATAAAAGCTCACCAACAGGTATTTCTCCATCTGCTAATTTGCATTTTGTCCAAATTTTCTGGATGCCTATGAATATAACATTCTTGAATGCAGGGTGGATTCTCTACAAATTTAGCCCCTGCAAAATTGGTGGGCAAATTGCTTAACCTTTTTGATAGTACTGCCCATCGGGTTGTTGGTGGCCTGCCCCCGTCTGTGCCGACAGCAGGCGGGACTGGACATGATACTGAGCATCATCATCAATCAATGGGACCTAGGGTATCAACTAGTCAATCAACAATGGCCATGTCATCATTAATTCCTTCTCAATCCATGGAGTCTATAAGTGAAGGGACAGCTGACGGCAGTAGAATGACAATGCATACAAGAAGTATTTCAGAACCCAACTTTGGATTTAGTCCAATACAGGTTTGTTTTAACTTTTAATCTCAGCGCTTCACTTTCCACTCAATAAAATCGAACATTTACTGATTGATTGATGTGTTGAGACATTCTTGTAATTTGGGTAGAACTTGTATGAGATCTTTCCAATTTGTGTAGGGTCAGGCTGATTCAGTAAAGGGAGCTAATTCCACTAGCGAGCACGGTAAAGCATCATCAGCAGGAAATACATCTCGTTTTGGCCGTTTTGGTTTTGGATCCCAGCTATTGCAGAAGACTGTAGGTTTAGTGTTGAAACCCCGTCAAGGTCGCCAGGTAAGTTTGATCGAGTTATATGTTCACACTAAAATTGACTCAGTGTCTTGCTATTCGAATTATAAATTTGGTACGTATGAAAGTTTTATTGTGGTTGTACTGTTTCTGTAGGCAAAATTGGGTGATCAAAACAAGTTTTATTATGACGAGAAGCTTAAGAGATGGGTGGAGGAAGGTGCTGAACCTCCAGCTCAGGAAGCAGCCCTTCCACCCCCACCACCAACTTCAGTTTTCCAGAATGGAACATTGGATTATAACTTTACAAGTGCATTACAAGGCGAAGCTTCTTATAGCAATGGAAGTACAGAGATTAAAAGCTCAAGTGGTCCAGATCATAATTCAGGAATGCCACCGCTTCCTCCAACCTCCAATCAATTCTCAGCACGTGGAAGAATGGGCGTTCGATCAAGGTAACATAAAAAATCACTTTTTTTGTGGACTGCATCATTCTCGACCCTATTTGGATCGAGTGAAATATGATGTGCGTCCTGAAATGGTCCTAGAATGGATTAAAGCGCCACTCAATTTCTGAATTAAATATTATTGTAAGTTTATATATTTGTTACTTGAGATGCCATTGGACTTGGCAAACCAAAAACCATTAAAGCATCTCTTGCAACTTGCAATAGAGAGTTGTGCTTCCCTATCGTTGCCTGTTTCAAATTGTTTAATGATCATATTTTGGAGAACTATAGAAATGGCTATAATGAGATTTAAAAGAGAGAGATAAAAATAGTAGTAACCACATGCTGCCTGGGATGTGCTGTACACCTCTTTGCTACAGCACAGATTCTGAAATGATGTGTTCTCACTGTTGTCTTTATTATGTTATTTAAAAGATAAATAAATAAAAAAATATGAACTGCCTGGATGTGTTCTGCATGTCCTTGTGTAACAGTGTATATGGATGAGCCCTCATTTGTTGTGTTTTGGCAGGTACGTTGACACCTTTAACAAGGGTGGTGGCAACCCAACAAATGTGTTCCAGTCACCACCATCTGTTCCTACTGCTAAACCAGCAAGCGGAGCAAACCCAAAATTCTTTATGCCAACACCTGTACCCTTTGTTGAACAGTCCGTTGACACCCCTGCAAATAGCATGCTAGATACTACATATACTAATGAAAATCCTTCTACTTCCTCCACAAGTGATTCATTCCAGTCTCCTTCACTTCCATCTTCCATGGCCATGCAAAGATTTGCGAGCATGGACAACATCTCTAACACGGAGATGAAGAGTGGCAATGGCTCGTTTTCAGCTAATTCACGGCGTACAGTATCATGGAGTGGAAGCTTTGACGGTTCTTTCAGTCCTTCAAACGAGGCTGAAGTAAAACCTTTGGGAGAGGTATTGGGTATGCACCCTTCATCGTTCACACCAACTGACTCTTTAGCGCAACCGGGAATGAATGGGCCAGGTTTTGGGGATGACCTTCATGAAGTGGAACTCTGATGCGCGGAATGTAAATAGTAAATTTTGCTTCTCTAATCTTGCCATACTGGGTGCAATGCTGCTAAAGATCTTTCACGAATTTTCGCAAGAGGTACATTTTGTTCGAAGGAGATGGGAAGTTTTTCCTTCTGTTTTTTAATCTTAATTTTAATTTTGTCTATCGTAGCCCTTTCTCATTCTCTATTATTATCTTCACTGTATGTTAAAATCAGTTGTTACCTAGCTGTTTGATGTACTTATAGAGATAGGTTTCACTCGTCTCCACAAAGTTAACGCCTTTCTGTTCTCATAATATTGGCATATCGCAAAGAAATATTTCAAGCTGTACAGTTCATTTGTTCATTTATTGAGGAAAGGAATGTAACTTCTGAATGAATTCAAGAGAATGGACAATGTATCAAGTTGAAAGATAAAGACATCGTGCTTCCTTTTTATTACTGCTCTCAGTCAGACAAGTTTTATCGGTAAATGGTATATTTATTTTTGCCTAAGAAAGGTTTTTTGTAATTTTGAAATGGGAAGGAGTCTCTTTAACAATTGGATCGCAATGTCTCATAGGGGCGTCTAATATTTTTGAATGAAATTCAATAATTTGGGATAAAATACACCAATATTTTTAAGGGAAAAATTCAAATGTTAATATCCCGTTTCAATTCTAAGATATCAAGTTTAAAATTTGTTTCCGTTACCTTCTATCCCTAAAATTCAGCAACCAATTACCATTTACAATCGGATTCCTAAACAATAAAATTTAACATCCCAGTAAGCAACAGTCATTGCTCAATTCAGTACACAATTCACAAAAAAGGATTGTTAATGTCTTTTGAATCGTGTATTTTGAAATTAAATGGATATTTCAGGTCACATATTGAAGACAGTTGTATCAATAGCTCAAAGGGTTTTGGCAACATTGCAGAGCTGCGGTATTTAATTGCTGTTCAAGATCTTCAAATTATATTTCAGAGGCATCGTAATCACAATTGGTAGCTGTTAAATATATAGTGGTTCTACATAATGTGATTGTAATAATTATCTGTGATTTAATTGCTTAATTGCATGCTGTGCCTTTACATTAAATGTGTGACCTTCGTTACATTGTGATGTGGAAGTAATGTGAAGTTGTGACCATACTTGATTCAAAATTTCGAGTTGCAATAATAATAAGTGATCTATTTGAGTTGTGACTCTTAATTATATATGTGACTTAACCATTTTGTGTGCATATGCAGATATGGGATACGAGCATGTATGTTTGTTGAATGGTTCACAATTATCACTGGTGTTGATTGATTGTAATTGTTGTTCTTATAAGAAGCTCGTTGACATTTTTATGATGAAGTTTAGATTAGATTCTATTAAGGTGGCAGTTACAATAACATATCTATTGAACAGTGACTTGCTTCCCATCCGAATAGAAAGTGATAATAATGTCCTATCGTACATGATGCTAAAGGGTATGGATCATGATCCTGTCAAATATCCAATAAACATTTGAGGTCATTCATGCAGAAATAGAACAATCTGCTATGGTTCAAATCGATGGATAATCTAGTGAAGAGTTGTTATCATTACAAGATTTAATGTTAGAAATATGCCAAGCAACAATAGAGCCATCAGGTCGCAAATATGAAGAAGTTAGTTGTATCCGTTGCCGATGTTAGGGAGGTAGAAGAAGGAAGGGTTTTTTCATAATAAAGAGATTCTAAAATTGAGAAATATGCAATACAAAACATAATTGAATTTGTGGTTATTCGATTAGACAAGAATGAATATTTTGTAAAGTATACACATAATGAGTGTAATTGAATATGCAAATAATCGAAGTTATGAAGAATAGAGCTATTTAAGATTAGACGGACACCTGTGCTTCAAACATAGTGTCATGCTCTCACAGGCAAGTCTCAACATCAGTTGTGTCATCGCATCAAATACAAGTACACCTCGTCACGTACTATATATACTCCTAACGATATACGTAATGCCATGTTGCATACATATGAAGTTTCTTTGAATTACGTAAAGACCTGGAGATCTCGAGAGCAAACCTTTAGAATGATTAGAGGTGATCCAATTGACTTATTTGAGAAGATACAGAGCTTCTTTTACATGTTTCAACAAACATCGCGATAGGATTAGAACTTGATGGTCACAATATGTTCAAATACTATTTCATGACACTCGGTATATCCATTCGAGGATGGAAGCATTGTAGGCCTGTAATTGTGGTTGATGACACATATTTGAATGGACACTTTGGTGGTAATCTTTTCACAGCATGTACACATGACGTTAATAACAACATATTCATACTTGCATTTGGAGTTGGAGATAATGAGAATGACAGGTCATGGTTTTTCGAGAACTTGAAGAAGACGTATGGGGATAGAGATGTATTGTGTTTTTTATTGGATTGCCACAACAGCATAAAAGATGCAATTGAAAATGTATATCTAGGAACATGTCATGGAATTTATTCAATTCATCTCCTACAAAACATGAAATTATATTATGGAAAATCGGGTCACAATATAACGTAAGCATTCAATTCAGCAGCCCGCACATACACATTGACGAAATTCGAATATAACATACAACAACTATATAGAATGAATTAGAATATTAGGAGTTATCTGGTAATGTGAGAATTTCATTTTACTTTTACATATATAATAAGGGTTACAATTGTAAAATATATGATCTGCCTCATCGTGTTTTTTGCTTGTAGGACGATGGGCCTGAAAAGTGGTCACGATACCACATGCCAGCTAATAGAAACACCACAATGACATCAAATATAGTGAAATCGGTGAACGTGGTCACAAAGGCAACCAAAAGTGGCATAAACAAATTTTTTTTGGTCGATAACCTCAGACCAATCAATCCAATAGGGCATAGCTTGGTTTTTTCATATTGTTAAAGAGTTCCTATTGTAGCTTTATTGGATTCTTTGCGATGAACGATACAATCTTGGTTCTGCAAATATAGGGACACTGCCCAAGCCACTTTCACGAAGTTGTCGAGCAAATATAAAAAGAAGATAAGGATAATGAGCAGTAATTTGGGGGATTTGAGGATAATTAAAATACTTGTTGCATGAAACTTAT
>CAIGRN010151585.1:0-10021 GCA_903798345.1 Fraxinus anomala
AATTCCTTCATGCATGATCAGATCAACAAAATCGTCAACCAATATGAATTCCAAATCAAAATCATTTCTATCGTGTATATTTTAAAAGTGCGCAATACATTTAAAAATAACATAATCAAATTTACAAATACTTATTTTAAACACTAATCAACTAACGTGCAACGCACGTTTCCTTCACTAGTATCTTTAAATGTCACTAATCTAATAAAGAAAAGAAAAAATATTTTCTCACTCGAAGTTTATTTAAGTTCCATTAAATTTAGATAAAAATTAATAGAATAAATAATTTTAAAAATAATCATTAATTTTAATTTTAATTTTATTTATTTTTTTAAACGAACCAAATAGGGACTTAATTATCTATTAAATATGATAACTCAACTCTAATAAATTTTATTTTTTTAAAATTATTTTTGAGCTTCATTTTTTTCTCAAAATGCATTTTGGAATAAAATTTTAATGAAGAATGAATAGTTAAAAATAAGAAAAAAAATTGATTTTGCATATAATATTATTTTATTAAAAAATATTTAATTAAAAATAAGAAAGAGAAAAATA
The DNA here is from genome assembly GCA_903798345.1 of Fraxinus anomala. Taxonomy (NCBI): domain Eukaryota; kingdom Viridiplantae; phylum Streptophyta; class Magnoliopsida; order Lamiales; family Oleaceae; genus Fraxinus; species Fraxinus anomala. The sequence continues at coordinate 559 of CAIGRN010151585.1, forward strand.
TATTTTAGAAATATTAGAATCCAACGGTTAATTATCAAATAAAATATCTTCTTATTATGGGCTCCATTTACTCCCAAGATATTATGCTCAATTGGAGTCTCTACTCTAGTCCTTAGTCTATCTAAAGAACAAAGTGCCTTATCCTCTTCTTAGTCTATCTAAAGAACAAAGTGCCTTATCCTCTTCACTTTTCATGGCTTCCACTGTCCTTCAACTTCTCCATCATCCACACCCTTCTCCATTAATTCACCCCAGCTCAACCCAAACACCTGTAAATTCATTATTACATATAATCAGTTCACCCCCAAGGAAATTCTCAATCAAATGCTCTTCAAACTCAACACCTGAACCTGATTTTCCTCTTCCCCCTCCAGGTTCTGAAACAACCATCAGCCCTGAAAAGTTTCCTATAGAAAAACGAAGACGATCGGAGATTATACGCGAAAGGAAGTCAAGAACTGGCATTGTCAAACCTGAGCCACGAAATTTCGAGATAGGATGGAAAAGAACTAAGCCTATTCCATTGGAGAAGCCTACAGGGTATGTGATAATGGACTTTTTAGAAAAGCTGCTAGAATTGATGGACAAGGAATTTGGTTCGACTGCACTGTTGGCGAAGGTCGGGGAGATTGTGGCAGAAAGAGCAAGAGAAGAAGCTGAAATACTGAGAGATGAAGGGAAAGTTGAGGACAGAATGGTGACTGAATTGTTTAGAGTTTTGAAGCTAGTGGAAATGGACTTGGCTATGGTTAAAGCTGCAGTGAAAGAAGAGACACTAATTGAGAGACTTCAACAGGCAAAGGCAAGATGTAGACAGGCAATTCTTGTAGCCAATTCTTTTTGAAATGCTGTTGACAATGAGAAAAATATCTAGGGAAGGGACAATCATTGGCGAGTTTTGAGAAGGATTGAAGTTAAAATCTTGTTCATTTTACTGTTGAATCTTTCAGCATGTGGAATATGCTCTAAGTGTGCATCGTAGCACTAGTTGATGCTTTCAGAAATCTGTATTTCTAGGTAATGGCATGCTAACTAATTTACTTCGAAAATTATCTAGCTCATGTCCCTCCAAAGTTGACCATAAGGTTTGATCGAGGTAAATTATGCCACAAGAGTAGCTCATGTTATGGCAACACGACAAGGAGTCTAAAGTTAGGTATAAGAGCTAACATTAGCCACATAACATAAGCCCCCACATAACACAGAGATGCTAAGCTCAGTGTATCACATAGCACAATTTACGCAAAAAATATCTGCCATTAAACTTTGCAAAACTTACAACAAAACCACCAGCACACTAGAAAACAACAATAGTCGAAGGTGGCAACTAAGCTCCGGTGACCCTGATTTCAGTTTAACGCCTTTCTTTTTGACTATCTTACCAGAGTCGTTCACCGCGACATCAGCTCCGACCACCAAATTGTGTCTCTTGGTATGCCAAAAAATGATCTTGAACCTCACCTTGGTGGATAAACCCACTCTGAAAACAAAGACAGTCCCATTTGAAACATTTTTAAAAGCCGCCTCCCACGACGGTCCATGAGCCTCCACCACCGATTTCCGGTGAGCTTTCCTGCCGTGACCTTGGTGAAATCCGGGCACCGTGTAGTTGGCTATAGGATAGCTAGTGTTTGGATGGTTAAAAAAGGTTAAACTGATGTTATCATAGTACACTCCCTTCTCTTTCATTCCATTATCGAGCTTGAGGTCGAAGAATATGCTGTTGTTGTTCCTATTACCTATCGAATGATCGGTTTTATTAAGAATAGGCACGTATAAATCTTGAATGGAGCACGTTGGTTTGGAGGTACGTAGAGCTAGCCACAAAAACAGAGCAGCGAAGCCGGATGTTATTATAAAGCGGCAGCATATGCTGCTACAAGGCCCACAACCACCACCCTCACCATTGTCAGACATGTCGGAAAAGCTAATTTTCGGTGATCAAAGGCGAAAAATCATTGACTTTGTTAAACAATTGAATTGGGAAGTTGATTGAGGAAATGATCAAAAAGATATATACAGGGTATTTAGGTTGGTTTCCTGGAAGAGACAGAAGATTTTTGTGTTTTTCCTGTACCGCGTAACATGGGGTCCATGAAAGAGGATTACACGCTCAATAAACAAACAAGATGCTTGTAACTTTTTTATAACTGATATCATTACCTTTTCATTCAAACAAACAGATGCATAAAGAACTAATAAATCTGAATCAGAAGGAAACCATATCAAAATTCCCAAATCAAGAAACCCAAACTCGATTTTCATATCTGAAAATGCAAAATGAAACTGATAGGTTAGATAATTTTAGTTATGTTATTTGTAATGGCTACAGAAAACTCGGATCCATTTAGTTGTTTCATACAACATATCAGATTAGAGCGATTCAAAGACACAAAACTATAAACCATCTCATCTTAATTGTGTTGTTCGAATGGATCTCGAGATTTGAATTAAATATGTTAAATAAATTAAGATATAATCAGTGAACACAATGACATATCGTTCAAGATATTAGTGGAATACTTGATTCATCAAATCCATGAATATTCCATGAACATTAGTTAAACCAAATGGCATATCTAAGAAGTGAACTCATATTGATTATATTGCGTCCTGAAAGCAGTTTTCGAGATATGACTAGCTTAGATTTCAGCAGATAATAATCGAACTCAAAATCAATTTTGGAGAAGACCGTTGCACCTCGAAGTTGGTCGAATAAGTCCATGATCGTGGGGATATGATATTTGCTCGATGAAGTCATTATCAACAAATCTTGCAGAGATTTCAACTCCTCAAGTTCCTTCGGTGTCATCCTATGTGGTGCTTAGAATATTGGGGCAGCTCTAACGAACATAAACTCCGCATACTGAACATTATGTGAATCGAGATAAGAAAATGCTTCTGAAAATTCGTTAAGAGTTTCTAAAGCCATTCCTCAACTTCTAATGGGTCACTTTTTTTTTTTCTTTTTCTTTCAATGTTTTTGCAATTAGGTACATCATGTTATTTGTAGTGGCTACTCAAACTCTGAATAAATTCAGTAGAAAGATCATATTGTCAAAATACTTATTGTACAATGATCATCGTATCTAGTAACCGTATAGAGCTATTATCTATGAATAGGGCAATTCAAAGATCAAACCTATAATCATACAAGGATCATCGTACCTTTTGCAATACGTGGTTAAAATACGTGGTTAAAATTAATCGTTGATTTTGACTAAATTAAAATCTAGATTTTAAATAATTTGTAGGAAGAATGAGGGAGAAAGCTCACCATTTCGACTCCACTGAATATAATGCAGAAATATAGATCTTAACAGGTATCAGGAAGATCAACAAAGTCTAGCAGAGGATTATCCTCTAAAATCAGACTGCAGCTTGTTCCCTCAGCATCCCAATTGGTGACAAAGTGATCCCAAGGAACATTTTGAATCCTTCCTATTTTATAGATATTATTAAAAGATGAATTCCATAAACCAACAGAGTAGCGTAATAGAAATGGATTACATAATTTTTATCAATTTTTTAGTCACGTATTTCATTAATTTTTATCAAAATTTATTAAAAATATTAGTTTAGGTAAACCAAATAGGGCACACGTGACAATATATGGACAGGAAAAAAAAAAAGTGGCAGAATAGTCTCGCCACAAATTGTCAATTCTAAGCCATTCGTGACAAAGCCCTCCTTGAATAACGTTCTTTAAAAAATTATTTTTCTTGAACACATTTATATAAAATAATTTTACACGTAAAACAAAAAAAATGCTTTTTCTCCCAACAAAGGGAGCTCAAACAGGGTGAAATGTTTTGTCCCGTTTGGTATGACTTTTAAAAAATTATAAAAAAATTTTTAAGATTCAAAAGTTACTTTGAATTCGTTTGTCTAATTTTATAAAATATTTCTTTTACTTAGAAATGCTTTTAATTAAAGTTGATTTATAGTGACTTTCTTTAAGCATTTTCGAATAAGACGTTATTTTAGAAATTAGTTTTCAAACAAAAATTAAGATAATTTCCTCACAAAATTTTTCTACAGAGAAAAAAAAAACAAAATCAAAAGCAAAAGTATGTCGAATGGACCTTTATCACAATCAAAATAAAAGGCTTCGGATGGATCATTTGTCACGATGCCACAACTTGAGTCTCTTTGATGTTACATTACCGATCCTATCTTCGAACATCTTATGCACATAATAATCTCCGAAGTGGATTTTTTACATGATAATCTCCTAAAACTTTATGATTTTGCGGTCCTATGTTTGATTTTTTTAAAAAAAAAATCCTAATGTTCTTTATTTTCTAAAAACAACTTTATTTAAATAACAATTCTTTTGTTTCGACTTTATACAATTAATTTTGATTATTTTACATAATTAATATATTAAAACACATTTAATAACTTTAATTCCCTATTTAAAATGCTATCAATCTTTCTATTACCTTAAAGCTTGTTTGTTAGAGATTTTCTGGAAATTATTTTTTCTTAAATCATTTTCAATCAATTATTTTTAAAGAAATCGTTCTTGAAAAATCTCCCAAACAAGTTCTTAATTTATTAATCATAGAAAAATCAAAATCAAAACTTGGAAGACAAGATTGATTATGTAGTCCATGAAATATTCCTAACCTAGAAGGTACGCCAAGAAGGTCACAAGTTCTAATCAAATATCAAAATCATCGCAATCAACAATTAATATAAAAATCGTTTTATTAATAATCGTGAAATTATTGTTCACCTACTCCCTCTCAATTGTTTCTCATAGAAGCCTATTTTGAATTTTGACGGGAAAAGTCTTGTTTGATTTTTAATAATTTATTTTAAAAGCACGATTCATAAGATCATAACTTTTTAATTACACATTTTATTAATTTTTATCAAAATTTATTAAAATATAATTTTTATCTCACCAAATTGGGGCTAAACAATAGATTTTCTGTACGCTAAACAAAATTTGCAGACTAAGAATGTCTCTAAAAGACTATTTAAATATACGATACTCTCGATTTTAAAGAGAACTTTAAAAATTTTGTTCCAACTTCCAAGAGACTTTTCAAATCAATATTTTAAAATATAGGATGTATTTGAATCACATTATTTTAAAAGAATGTATTTTGAAATAGTAGATTGATGGAGAATATATGGTTGAAAAAGAAGGAAAAATTATTGATGTGATCAAAAATATTATTTTATTGAAAAATGTGTTGTTGAAAATGAGTAGAAGAATGAGAGTTAAAAAAATAATGGGGATCAAACAGGGGCATAGGGTGGATTTGACTCTAAGTAAGTAAATGTATTCAAAATATTTTAATTTTTAATAAAAAAATAATATAATAATTTGTAGGAGATGCTAGTGAAAATAAAAAATAAGAAAAAAGTAATAAATTTTTTAAGAATAGTAAAATTAAGTGTTAAATATAAATAGTATGTTAGAGTACGTAAAATCTTTTTCCAGTCCATTCTTAAATTCTTTATGCTAATCAAAGTAATTTAATTATTGAAATCAATGCTATTATTGTGATCATCCTTAGCAAAAAAAAATATTTTTTAGATAAATATTTACAGTGCTTGCAGCGAGCGCGTGAAATACGCACATTTATCTCCACCACACACAGAAAAGGATAACTTGCCTTACCGTGTGGGTTGGTGCACTACACGTCATTGATGCACGTGGCGTAACCCAATAGGTTAGCTATCTAGGCCGGTTTCAACCTAAAGACAGTCAGCTGGCTATATAAAGGTACCTCGTCTATGCAGAGATATCATCAAATACAGAGTTCTCTTCTAATCTTTTCTGTAAAGCTCTCTCAAATATTCGTTTAAAGGTATTTACGATTTCTCTTATCTATCTTTGGAATTTCGTTTTGTTTCGTTTCGTTTCGATTCATATTTATTCCTATTTCTGATCTGATAATTTTTTTCTCGGGGCATAGTTATACACGATTTAGCAAATGATTTTTATTCTGAGTTTTTCTTTGTTAATTTATGGTAGATTGATCTGTTCTTGCTCCATAGTTATTTGTGTTAATCGATTTGGTAATTTGCTCCGGATCTTGATAGAAAATTCTAGGCGAGTGGTGAACGTTCATTGATATTGGATCTGTTTAATCTATGAAATTGAAATTCAAGAAGGATTTTGATAGTTTACGGAACTCCGGATTTTGGTCCCGTATTTTATCTGTTATTCAAGAAATTTCTGCGTTTTGATGATGATAATTTCCTTTGGGCTTATATTTATTTGATGCACCGTTTGATTTTCATTATTCTTGGATGAATCAGATAAATTCTTTTGAGGATGTTTCAATATATTCTATTTTAATTTTTCATAGTTCAAATCGTTTTTGCTCTGTATCTGTCAGTCAATTAATTTCTGTGGTTAGATTTGCAATTTTTGTCAGTAATTATATACGAGTCATATATTTTCTGTACTGATTGATTCTCCTTTAGGATTTTAACAAGATAAATTCTGATAGGGTCTCGTTTCTTGTTTTAACTATACAGATGCAGATTTTCGTGAAAACCTTGACTGGCAAGACTATCACTCTCGAGGTGGAAAGCTCCGATACCATTGACAACGTAAAGGCTAAAATCCAAGATAAGGAAGGGATTCCTCCTGACCAACAAAGACTGATTTTTGCTGGTAAACAACTCGAGGATGGCCGTACCCTGGCAGATTACAACATCCAGAAGGAGTCCACCCTTCATTTGGTCCTCAGATTGAGGGGAGGAATGCAAATCTTTGTTAAGACCCTGACTGGCAAGACCATCACTCTTGAGGTCGAGAGCTCCGACACTATTGACAACGTTAAAGCCAAGATCCAGGACAAAGAAGGTATTCCCCCAGACCAGCAAAGATTGATTTTTGCAGGGAAACAGCTGGAGGATGGCCGGACTCTAGCAGATTACAACATTCAGAAGGAGAGCACTCTTCACTTGGTGCTTAGGCTAAGGGGAGGAATGCAGATCTTTGTCAAAACCCTGACTGGCAAGACCATTACTCTTGAGGTGGAAAGCTCAGACACAATCGACAACGTTAAGGCCAAGATCCAGGATAAGGAGGGCATCCCACCGGATCAGCAGAGGCTCATCTTCGCTGGAAAACAGCTTGAGGATGGTCGTACTCTGGCTGACTACAACATCCAGAAAGAATCCACCCTTCACTTGGTTCTAAGGCTCCGTGGAGGTATGCAAATTTTTGTCAAGACCTTGACAGGCAAGACAATCACCTTGGAGGTGGAGAGCTCAGACACCATTGATAATGTCAAGGCAAAGATCCAGGACAAAGAGGGTATTCCCCCAGACCAACAGAGGCTTATCTTCGCTGGGAAGCAGCTTGAGGATGGCCGTACCTTGGCGGACTACAACATTCAGAAAGAGTCTACTCTGCACTTGGTGCTTAGGTTGAGGGGAGGTATGCAAATATTTGTCAAGACTTTGACTGGGAAGACCATCACTTTGGAGGTTGAAAGCTCGGATACTATTGACAACGTGAAGGCCAAGATTCAGGACAAAGAAGGTATTCCACCAGACCAGCAGCGGTTGATCTTTGCCGGGAAGCAGTTGGAGGACGGAAGGACCCTGGCGGACTACAACATCCAGAAGGAGTCTACCCTTCATCTTGTCCTCCGCCTCCGTGGCGGTTTCTGAATGTTATGCTGATATTAGTCTCCAAGTGGTGCTGTGTTGTCTATGGTGTTCTGTTCTATGGTTGTTTTTAGCCATTTTTGAATGGCTTATGTGAAACTTTTAAAATCCGATGTTCTTGTTGCAATGGAAGTTCATGGGTTCCCCCAAAATTTATGAATAAAAGTTAGTTTTGCACACTCGGTCCTCAGTATTCTGTATATTTTTAGTTATTTGTTTGATGAATGCTAACAGCGTGCAATAACATCATGGATAGATTTTGTTCTTAAAATATTTCTGGAGGGCGGACTGCTGCTTCTTGCTCTTTGGAGATGATACGTAGCAACTATAGAGAACAGATGGAAGCAGCAGAGACGATTTTGAGTGCTTCAAATATTTTGTTGTCTGATTTTCACAGTGAATGTGACGATAGTTCTCTCTCGTGTTGTTATTTATCAGTAGCCTAAGAATGCTACTCTTTCTGAGGCTGTATTCTCTCTCTTGTATATTACTTTCTCAGTTGTCTAAAATTTGTATAAATTCATTCTTTTCAGTTCTCCATTGTTCACTTACGTTCTTTTTGGTTGTCAAAGGGAGGTTTGGATTCTGGGTTGAAGAGAAGTTCTCAAAAGAAAAAGATAAAACACTGCAAAGCACACAAGATCTTGTGCTTTTTACATCAGTTTCTCCCCCTTAACTAGCCTAAGAGCCAGAGAGAACAACTTTATTCTACGCATAACAACGATCTCCAAAAGTCTCATAATTCAGAAAACCACTGCACGCAGTTGGCACTCTTGAGGTTCCAAATTACATTTATTGGGAATATCCTGTGCTTTCTGCACTATTTCTTCCATTTCTTGAGCCTCATAGCTTCCTTCTTGCTGCTGTTGCTGCTGCACAACTCGCTTAAGGTTTCTGCACCTGCAATCCTCGCTGATTTTTCCCAATTGTTGGCAGCAATCGTTGAGATGCTCCTCTGTTTGTGGGTTCTTGAAACTTCTGAATGAAATTTTTTCAGATTGACTTCGTTGAGTTAAATACATCTTGCAGTGATAGAGCTGCTGCTGCTCCTGGAACTGCCTCTTGCAGCCCGTGCCCTTGTTTTCTTCCTCCACCACCGTGGTTGTGATGGTTGTGGTGTATCCGAAGGCAGTGGTAAGGGTAAGAAGAGCCACAAAGCAAGCCATGAGTGGTGTAAGTTTAGCCATTGTGAGTATATATAGTTTTTGCTGGGGGTGTAGGAGAATGGAGGGGGTTGGAGTTGGGGTGTATTTATAGTTGTTTTGGGCGTTTGCATGGGCAGTACGTGGATGTGGCAGAAGAACACGTAGGCTAGGCACGGTGAAGAGGTGGCGGAATGAGAGGAGTGAACCTAACACGTGTTTATACATGCGTATAGTGTCAAAATATCACCTGTTTTCCATCCAAAGAAATGAAGACACTGTTGCTAAATGGCAAGGTTTATATCCAGACATACCCTAAGATAGCATAAAATCCCCTCGCAAACTCGTGTTCGTGCGATAAATTCCCTATCTATTGAAATTGNAATGAGAGGAGTGAACCTAACACGTGTTTATACATGCGTATAGTGTCAAAATATCACCTGTTTTCCATCCAAAGAAATGAAGACACTGTTGCTAAATGGCAAGGTTTATATCCAGACATACCCTAAGATAGCATAAAATCCCCTCGCAAACTCGTGTTCGTGCGATAAATTCCCTATCTATTGAAATTGTTAAAAAGGATCTTGTTTGCAACCTTTTGTTCAAAATATTCTTGCTGTCAAGATCCGTTAGTTTAATGGTTAAAAACAGTAAAAAAATATCAAAATTAAAAA
>CAIGRN010151587.1:0-25811 GCA_903798345.1 Fraxinus anomala
TCGAATAATAATAGTACATCATTGCAAACTCGGCTCAAAAGAGATCTACATTATACTTGGACTGGATACACATTTTGTCGATTCTTCATATTTATCTTTGTTGTCGTCTTTAAAGAGTAGGCTAGTATAGGTAGAAAACCAACGTTGTGAAAATCACATCCCTCGTTAATGTCTCCATGTATACATGCATACCCTGTATGGTCTCGTCACTCGTGAAATCTTTTACTCATTTTTCTCGTCCACATTCCACCGTAATTTCGGCTAAAGATGGCACCCTTCCCCAATCATCCTCGTCTTTATCCGGCTCTGCTCTGATCCAAAAAGCATGCCAAGGCGTCAATGAATGCGTTTCGACTCTAGAATCTGCGCCCGAAAACCAAAAGGCTGATGCAAACGGACTAATATTCTTCGCCCTCCGATACGCCGAAGATCAGTCAGCGAATTTCACCCAGTCCATCGTGTTATTGACTGCACAACCAGATCAGGCTCCGATGGTGCAATCCAGTCTCACCGACTGCATCGATCAATTAAATCCAGTCGGAGATCTCATCGAAGATGCAATCAACGCGGTTTTTGCTGGTGTATATCGCGATGCGATCAAATTTCTCGAGGCTGCAACTGGGGCCGTTGATACTTGCAGTACGTTGCTTAATAATAGAATTGCCGACAAGAGCGATTCAGAAGTTCATGTTGAATTGCCGGACAACGTATTGGCATTCAGTGCCTCTTTGAAAATCACATTGTCAGCTGCCTTGAATTTGCTCAAGGCATAGAAAGATATATGAGAGCGCCTTCAAGTATATAAATTGAATTATTGTATTTTAATGTAATTCATGGATAATGCAAATGCTCTATTAAATTTGAAGTATCTTAGTTCGAATAATAATAGTACATCATTGCTTGGTCTCGTCACGTGCAATCTTTTACTCATTTTTCTCGTCCGATGAAGTTGATCTAGCCTCCGTTTTGAAAAATTTAGAAATGGTTAATAAATAAGAATAATAGTGGGTCCCATAAATTCATATGAATAATGATGAATTTTATAATAAACCGATTTATGAATTATATCGAAAAGGAGGCTTCGGATAATTAATGTAGAAAACCTCGTGAAACAATAGTATGGTGTGGGCTATAAGTTGCAAGAATGTCTCCGAATTTAAAGCCCGTGACCTCTCCTTCATGGGCCACAGATTTGGATCTCGTGTTGGACTGTGGGGCCAATGGGCCCACTTTTAAGGCCTTTGTCAGTGCACCTACACCACCAACGTAAGAACAAAAATAGAAGGTACCTAAGTTTTCTGCCTTAGGTCCCTCATTTCTCAGTAAAGTTCCGTCGAATGATCACGTGACACTCGTACGTTAACATATACAAGAAATTACTATCCAAACACTAGATTAAGATAAAAATAATTAAAAATATGTGAAGAAACAATGTAAAACAAAGAAAACAATCATCTTATGCAAGTAACATGCCTATTGCCTATGTCGGCATCCCAACAGTCATGGCCAATTCCGTCTAGACCAACCGAACTTATATCTTTATATATCTCAAATTCGTTTTGCTTTTTATTTAACGTCAAAAAGGTTAAATTTGTGGGTTTAAGAAGGTTTACTTATGGTTCGTTTGATTGTAAGGATGAAATTTAGGTGGAAAGAAAATGAATTTCAGGAAATTAAAGTGCCTAGAATTCATTTTATTGGGAATTATCAATTAATTGTGTTTGATTGATATAATTTTTCACCTGAAAAATATTGAAATTTTAGAGATTTTGGTGTTCGTTTGACTTTTTATTTTTATGAAAATTGTTCATTAAAGGGATTTTATTTATTTATTTTTACAATTGGTGATATAATTTATTTCCATTGTAAAAAAGAAAAGAAAAAAGAAAAAAAAAGACCAATTCCCACCAAAATCATGGGAAAATGAATTCCACCAAAATCTTGAATTGGGCACTTGTGAGGCTTTGGGTGGAAAATTAATTGCCAATAAATGAATTCCAATCAAACATGCTGTTAGGGTGGAAATGTAATTTCTTTTTCATTTTTCATGAAATTTTTGTTGAATCAAACAAGGCCTTAACGTGTTATTGCAAGGGTTAGAAACTTGATAACGTTAAGGTCATACAGTGCTTGACGCAAATTATTAAAATTCTAAGACCTTGAAAATGTTTTAGATGGAAAATTATTGGGGACAATCGGCGATGAAAACTTAAAGACAATATGTCAATAAATAAAAATTGAGAACAAGTGTAAAAAAAAAGGGAAATTGAAGATTGTGGCTATAAAGTTTTCAAAAAAACGTTTCACTATTTTTATTCTGAAATCCTTTACCTCGAATTCAGATATACTATTTAGGTTTATAAGATCAGTGTACTTGTCCGACAACCTGTAATAATTATTTAATTAATCTCTTTCTTGATTTCTTAATTGCAATAATTGCTAAATAATCAAAAAAATATTATTTAAAAGTTCTTTTAAATCTTGGTAACGGGTCTTCATCAATTTCAAGATTATAACGTTGGACGACATTTATGTAGAATTTAATATTCATGTTTAGAAGCACAACATATTAGGAAAAAAAAAAAAAAGAAAAAAAAAAGACTAGATTTGACATGATACGAGAAACTTTATTAGATGTCTTGTTTATAAAAAAAGGTTTTAAATTAATAGTGTACTTCTCTAATTTACTTTTCGTGCTTTAATCAATGTTCAGTTGTTATGGGTTGCTAACATAATTTGCAATTGATTGTACTAATCTTATTTATTTTTCAACGCTTTATGTTATGGATAATTGTTAACATAATTTTCAGTAATTATGAAATGATTGTACCGCTCTAATTTATTTTTCATCTTTTTAATTGATGATCGAGGGTTAAGAGTTGTTGTTAACCTATTTTATTTATTTATTTATTTAGTTTTAGCAATTATGAATTGATATTAACAAAGACGTGATAAGCTATGATTGATCGACTGAGTAACTTGGCAACCAGCTAAACTTCCAACACTATTTCGAGTAAGAATGTTCATCAAGATCCGTTAAGCTCGACACAAATTATACTACTAAAAGACCATTCGAGATAGTTAATGCAGAAGAAGAGTTTACCCAAAAATGGAATGGAGTCTTCCTATATCTTAAGATACGACTAGCCACTGACTACGTAAACAACGAACATAGCTAAATAATTCCTCTATCTAACCTAACAATTTCACATCATATAGTCAAATTTATTTCTTAGATAAAAAATTGCCTACTTAAGTACTCGACACTTTACTCCTACATTTTAATGGACAAACATTGTCACAATGTTTTTTTATACTAGATTTTTATTCACACGCTCGAAAAACTCAGGGATTTTCCATCTAAAAAAATTAACAAGTTATTATTTCTTTGTTACAAAAAATAATTCCAGACACTCCCAATCACATGACATGAACAGGACAGTATACACTTTTCAAAATCCAGCTTTCTACACGTAAAAAAATTTAAAACCAATAAATACAGGGGCAGAAAAGTGTATGAAAACATTAAATATTAGATAACAAAAAAATACAAACTAATAAATCATGTCAAATTGCACGTTCAGTCCCATCCCTGGTATTAAAAACTAAAAATAGTTTTTCGTTTTTCCCCAAGATCTGAGATTAAAAATTCACCCCAACTCCCAAGCCACCGCACCCCTGACCCCACCCCACCCCACCGCCGCAGCCACCCCCACTCCCTGTTCATTACTCCATTTAAATATCCGAAGAATCCAATCCTTAGCCCTCACAGATTTGAACACTTCAAAATGGAAAACATTTTCAGACCAAAATTCAAGCTCTTCCTCATTTTCTTGTCTTGTTTTTCTCTTGTTTTGTTCACACTTTACACTCTAAATTCCCAGATAATCACTCAAAGAACTTCATCAATTAACTCAACATCAATACACATTCACAAGCACATTCAAGTAGCAAATACACATTGCCAAGGCACGTTGTACCCAGAATTATGTGTCTCTACACTCTCTACATTCCCAGATCTTCACAAAAAATCTATCCCGGAAGTTATCTCCGCCCTTGTCAATGTCACCACGGTGGAGGTCCGCGCCTGCGCTGCCAACGCCACCGGTCTCCGCCGGAGACTCAAGAAACTCGACCCCATTGATCGGAGAGCTCTCGACGACTGTCTCGAGCTTTTATCGGACACGGTGGCTGAGCTGAAAATTATACTTTCCGATCTAGCAAAAAACACTTCTGCAGAAAAAAATTATTTGAATTTACAAACATTTCTCAGTGCTGCAATGACAAATCAGTACACTTGCCTTGATGGGTTTGCTTATAGTAAAAACAACACTCGCCGGTTCATTCAAGGCCGGCTGAAGAAAATCTCTAAGCATGTGAGTAATTCACTCGCCATGCTCAAGAAAATCAAGAAGAAGAAGAAGAAGGGTTCGAGAAATAATGAAGTGTTTGACGAATACGGGTCGACGAAAAATGGGTTCCCGGTTTGGCTTCTGAAGAAGGACCGGACACTTTTACAGGCGTCGGCGAATCAAACGCAGTTTAATTTGGTGGTGGCGAAAGATGGGAGTGGGAACTTTAGGACTATAAATGAGGCGTTAAGTGCAGCGCCGAATAATAGTAATACAAGGTTTGTGATTTACATTAAGGGTGGAGCGTATTATGAGTACATTGAAGTGGAAAGGAGAAAGAGCATGATCATGTTTGTAGGAGATGGAATTGGAAAGACACTTATAAAGGGCAATCGGAGTGTCGGGGATGGCTGGACTACTTTCCGATCTTTTACCGTTGGTGAGTTCTCGACTCTTTTTCACTGGTTATGCATGTTTGATTTATAATATTAGACGACATTTTACTATTTCTACTGCATGCTTGATATATTTTACATGTTCAGTATATAATATTAGACGACATTTTAGTGTTTCTATATGTTTAGTATACATTATTAGACGAGCTTGACACCTTGTACTTGTGCACACCGGCGGATTTAAGGTAGGGTAAAGAAAAATTTTATGTGTCATTTTTTTGAGTCAAGTTCTGAATCCGTTCTCGCAAATACATGCTTAATAATTTTTATAAGAGACTACATGAGAAGGAATGTTAATAGGGGAACGTATTGGTGGACCATGCCTTGTCTATTAGCAGTGCACATCACATTTTCTAGTGGCATAGATAGAGACTTGCAGTAGATTTTGTCTTTGTGATTAACTTATGTACAGACAACTTTTTCTTCATTATTATCCCTTTTATTTGTTATTACTTTGAAAAGATAAAGTTTTTTCTTTTCTTTTTTTTCTTTAGAAAAAAAGAAAGTATCCAAATCTCTGACTTCACTTAAATAAATTTTCACTTGAAGAGTGTGTTATTTTACTGTTGAAAGTTGCAACACTTTTCAATGATAGATTCTAGTAGATTTGGTACACATGTTAGTTAACCCTTCATTTATATCAGCCTTAAACCCAAAGTGCAACAAGAAAGTTTTTTTTTAATGCCTTGTATGATGCATTTTTCAAAGGTTCATTTTTCTTTAAATTTATTTTTAATCACATATTTTTTCAATTAATTTTACATATAAATAAAAAAAAAAATCTACTTTTTAATCATAAAATCTTCAAATTTTATTTATTTTTTTACAAAATCTATTCTAAATAAATTTCTACGAGGCAAGGATTTAATAAATATTTACAACCTCATGGGTACACATATGTATATTTTTTAAATGTCAAACATCATTGCATTATTTAAGTTGACGTGGGAAATAAACCCGCCTATTTTAAATTATACTATGTAATTATTATTTAACGAAAGTCTAACACAGTTTAGATGCAGGATATCGAAAAATAATCTAGGTTGAATACGCACATGATAACAAGTTATTTAATGAAGTCTAACATGCCTACATAGCATGTTGTTTTTGAACTATTTTAAGATTCTCGATCTCAAATAAATTAAAATAAATATAACAAACTACATTTTATTTTACTATATTTGGAATGTGCCTCGTAACTTTCCTTTTAGAATCTCTTTAAAATCCTCTCATTTTAAGCATGTTTAATCGTGTTTAAATTTGTCAAAAATGGCAGGAATATTTTATTTAAAAGATTCATATGATTTATTGAAGATTTTGAAATGCACATAACTGTCACGCATTGTTAAATAAATCATAAATTTCAAGTAGGGAAATGATTAAAGAGAAGCTTACAAATGTGTCGGTGGGGTTTAATGATGACAATTTGGCATGTTCCTAGACAGGATGGCTTGTCGGAACGTGGAATTTAATTTGTGTTTTTCTATTTTTAAGATTGCGACTTTTTCAAAAAAAATATATATATATATATATATATATATATATATATATATATATATATATATTAAAGATTCTTTCAATAAATTGCTTGGAAATTAATAACTTGGAGTTGTTAATGTCAAACGTGNCTAGACAGGATGGCTTGTCGGAACGTGGAATTTAATTTGTGTTTTTCTATTTTTAAGATTGCGACTTTTTCAAAATAAATAAATAAATAAATATATATATATATATATATATATATATATATATATTAAAGATTCTTTCAATAAATTGCTTGGAAATTAATAACTTGGAGTTGTTAATGTCAAACGTGATGGCTATGTCAAAGTGGACCAAATTTCTCGATTAATCTCAATTTCGTAGGCCCCATTTTGTTCTTTACAGTGTGCATCCGTGTCTTTAATGATTTTGGAAAATGAATTGACGAGGAAAACTATCACGTCCAATGCATTTTTGTGTGTGGATAGACTAGTACGATGAGATAATCCAATTTTCACATGGTCTATACACGTTATTTGTGGTCCACACGATATTTCTTTACATCACGCCTAAAATTGTTAGGATTTATCACTATCGAATCTTGACACGCCTATGAATTTTTCCTTTCTCGACAAGTTCTTTTACCTTTTCTTTTGAATACATGTTAATGTTAATATGGACCATTCAATACAGCCCAACAAAACATAAAAGTGAAAAGAACGATGAGATGTTATAAACTATAGGTCACTTAGCTCAATCATCTTGACGCATTTTGATACTTCTACAATGCGTGCATAGTTAATCCACATTAACAAATATAAATTGGACCGTCAATTGCCTCGTTAAAAATATATAGAAAAGTGATATTTAATTGACGGTTATAGAATATATTAAGTGTATGTTTGGCGGGACTTTTATTTTTAGGAGAATATTTTCTTGAAATAGTTATTATTCTATTTCTCTAAAAATTCTTTTAGTCGGATAACTCATAATTAACTTTTGAGTTTCAAAAATTCTAACAAATATGCCGTAATCGACAGCAAATTTTACATAAGTTAAAAAAATGGTTAGTTATGCTTTAATGTAAGCTTAACATGTTTGTGTTAGTGACCTTGAACTAATTATGTCTGTCCTTTGAACTTGCAGCGGTGGTGGGAAATGGATTCATCGCCAAAGGCATCACATTTGAGAACTACGCCGGTCCAAGCAAACACCAAGCTGTGGCGCTAAGAAGCGGCTCAGATTTCTCCGCCTTCTACCAATGCAGCTTCGTCGGATATCAAGACACACTCTATGTCCATTCCTTCCGTCAATTCTACCGTGAGTGCGACATTTACGGCACGGTAGACTTCATCTTCGGCAACGCGGCCGTCGTCTTCCAAAACAGCAATCTATACGCGCGTAAACCTAACGAGAATCAAAGAAACTTATATACTGCCCAAGGAAGGGAAGATCCGAACCAAAACACTGGGATCTCAATCCTCAATTGCAAAGTCGCCGCAGCCGCCGATTTGATTCCAGTCCAATCCTCATTCCGAACATATCTCGGTCGGCCGTGGAAACAGTATTCCAGGACTGTATTTCTTCTGTCATATATTGGTGATCAGGTTGAACCGGCGGGTTGGTTGGAATGGAATGGAACTTTTGCTTTGGATACGCTTTATTATGGAGAGTATAGGAATAGAGGACCCGGGTCGAATACGACTGCGAGAGTGAGTTGGCCGGGTTACCGAGTTATAAATAATTCAACTGAAGCGAGTCAGTTTACTGTTGCGAATTTCATACAAGGAGATCAATGGCTGCCAGCGACGAAAATTCCGTTCTATTCCAATTTAACGGCCGTTTGATTTTGTTATTGTGGGCTTCAATGGGATGCTAATTAGGTGGAGGAATTTTCTGATCCAAGTATTTAGTTATTAATTGGTTAAGTACCTAATCTTATAATCATATGTAACTTTATTTTGGATCGACTCGTTATAAACTATGTTGCCACCCAAATTTAATTTTCTTTTCTTTCTTTCTTTCGATTTATTTTCCCTCTAATCTTGTCAGTGTTTCAATCACACTTACATTAAATTATTACTCTTGTACTATGTTACTAAATAATTTATTTGTCACACTTTACAAATGATGTTTTTAGTATATGGCTTGCTTTAGATTGCACTTATCATGTAATATACAAGTATAGTCGTGATCTAATATGAAAGAAAAGAAAAGAAAAGAAGAAAAAAACATAGTATATGTGAATTATAGTCTGGCCCAAGTGTGCATTTATATCCGGGGGCCAGATTAGGATTTGGACCATTATCCAACTTAAAATTGAAAATTATCTGCGGAACACTCGATCCTTTTTAACTCTTATAATTGGTGTTGAGCACGACAATGATGGATGATGAGCTCGAAAGTCGAAACTCAAGTTCACATAAGTTTTCATCTGTCAAGGTGGTGTTTTTGTGACTCAAAAATGTGGAGATGGCTTAACTACGGCCTAGTTAGATAAAAGAGAAGTCAACACTTTTTGAACTTTTCACCACTAGAAACCCAGCCAAAGGCCCAAAACAATTTTGAGTATTTGAACCAAACATACTTGAAGCTATAAAAAGAAAAAAATAAAAATAAAAATTGGAGTATGCCGATTTCCAATTTCTAGCCTATATTTCCAGATGTTGCATGAATATGTGTATGTGATTTTTCAAACCTACTAACGAATTTGTGAATAATTGAATTGAATACATCTCGATTTATATCTAGGCATCGAACATGCTTCTCTCTCAATCACTACTGTCAACAGCTAAATTTTTTTACAGCTTGCCCAATTAGAGTAGGAGGGGCAGGTTCACTACCTATCTTACGAAGGGATGGATAGACAACCTTTTACTCCTCAAAAACTGGACAACCTTATCCGTTCCATGGTAAAAAATAGACAACCTTTCACTCCTCAAAAACTGGAGAACCCTTTTAGGCGTAATCGTCGCTAATATTCGATGAACCAAATTTGAAACTAAAATTGGCAAACAATCTTTTATCACTAGATCCAAACATCTCTTTTGAACTCGAACGAGTAGTTACATTGTGCTTTCTGTTTTGACTTTCCACCTAATGCACTTGTGACAACTAGTTTGAAGTGTTCCGATCACTTACATTTTGTTTTCTATTGCTTGAAACAATTGTTTATGTTTCATCTTTTTCAATGTTATCCAAATCAATTGAATTTGTTCTCTCAAATTCATGGACATTGTTAAAATTTGGGTGTCACTCGAATTCCTTATTGAAATAATTAAAAAATTCAAATTGAAGTGCACGTTAAGAGGAATTCAATTTAGAATGCTATTGAAGCTTATTCAAGTTGAAATTCTATTTAGAAGCCCTATTAAGAGTTGAAATTTGTATTGAACTTGAAGAGGTTGAAATTACGGACCGAAAAAAGTCGTCTCACTTTCCCTAGCTTACCGCTCGAGCAACACCTGCAGGTTTTCTCTCGAGACTTGGTCGCTCGTCTGTCGCCCGCTTGACGCTCAAGCGACGGACCTGTTGCTAGCTTACCACTTGAGTGACAGGGTTATCCGGTTCAGACCATTTTCACGTTTTAACACGTTTTTTGGTACTCTTTCAACTACAACTTATTTATTAGGGATTTGGACATCGCCCTACATGTTCACTATAAATATTAAATTTTTCTATACAATTTTATAGAGTGAGAAAAGTGATTATTAACTTTTAGGATCATTGTAATATTTCTCCATCTTCATTATTTGTGGTGCAATAAAATCTCTTAATTCTTCAACCATATTTTCTTGTCTTCTTTTATTCTTTTGATTGCGATCATATACTTTATATTTTGCTATATAACTTCAACATCTCAATTTAGTGGTTGGTTTCATATCAAGTGGTATCTAGTAATACATGATCCTTGAATTCTCAACAATTGGTATGATAGATTCTGAACATAATTAACACAAAAGTCATCATGATCTAATCGAAGAGCGGGAGTCGGGAACGCTTTCTAGTGAGTTGGAAACACCAAATATTTTATCGAAGTCATTAATCCCAACCATTTGTTGTAATACATTTGGAATTGAAATAGTATTTGGAAGAAAAAGGTAAGAATGGAATAATATAATGTTATTATTATTGGACGGAAATAACTAAAAAAATAAATAAATAAATAATCATAGGCAGTGAAACTCAAGATTGCACAATAAAAGAGTTAATTGCTAAATCTAAAAATTGCAAAAATTATATCTTAGAATATTAAAGTTAGATATTTAGAAAACAATGAAGTGGGGGTATTTATATGAACAAAAATCCCTTAAAAAAGAATAGTAGCCCACGAGTTGAGCAAGGCTCGTCTCGGGAAATTGTTTTGTTGATTGGCTCGACCCTCAATTAATTCCTATACGAGCCTAGGCGGTCCATGGATCGAATTCAGAAGAGTCAAGCCTGTGAGCAAGCGAGCGGTTTTATCCGTTTGCAACTCCTCATCTNCCACGAGTTGAGCAAGGCTCGTCTCGGGAAATTGTTTTGTTGATTGGCTCGACCCTCAATTAATTCCTATACGAGCCTAGGCGGTCCATGGATCGAATTCAGAAGAGTCAAGCCTGTGAGCAAGCGAGCGGTTTTATCCGTTTGCAACTCCTCATCTAGTGCAGATAATTGTCCCTACTGATGCTTATTGAAACAAGGAAAATACTACACATACGCAAAGGTGTATACACTCAGGTTTACACCCCTCACATCACATGGAGGGGGTCTGCGCACACCCCTCTGGTTTATTGTGCGCATACCCCCCTCTATGTGAGGGGGTGTAAAATTTGGTGTACGCTCTGGGACGTAAATATCATTTTCCACTGAAACAAATATACTTACCAAATGAATATTTGTGTCCTTACCCGCATACCATTGTCAAGTTTTCTCCTGCAAAAAGACTTTAAAACTGATGAATGAAGAAAAATGACAATGCAACATACTGTCCTCATTCATATATTTAAGAGGGGTATTTCAGTCGCACACAGCGTGGCACCGTCTGCCGGACGGCTGCTTATGCTGCCATGCCGGTGGAGCCGCGCTGTGTGCGCCTAAAACGCCTCCTCCTTGAGTTTTCACAGTGCCACAAACTGCAATTGGAAATCGAAACATTATCCAGGAAAAAGCTGAGCATCACGTATTTATACGGGAATCGTTTACGATAAGGTTGGTTATTGAAATCTTGATAGAGCTGAAAATAGAGCAGAAATCGCCACGAGAGGCAGACGTATTAAGCCAAAAAAAACGGCGGTGTAATTCGTATAAATGAGACACGTTAGAGGTCGCTTGATCATGGCAAAGGACAACTGGCACGTATAAAGAAAACTATACCTTTTATCAAATAATATTAGGTTATTGGTCGGCACTTTCATAAATTATTAAATTTGTTATGTCTACACTACAGTGTGGTTGGTTGTTACAGGATGACATGGTGAGAAATCAATCCTTAGTTCACATTGTGGACCCCAATATTTAAATGAAATAGTTAACATCTTATCACAATCACACACAAATCTATTATTGACGTACCAACTTTCTTGAGCTTTCGGCCCTAGACAAGCGTGAGCCAGCTCCTTATAAATGGTCTTATGACTTTGTGGAGAAACAATTGTCTAACTCTTCATTTATTAAATATTGCATGTATCAGACATTTAATCGAAAATTGAATCGATTACACATGAGACCATGTTTAAAACAAAATATACCCCTCTGGCCTTCCACAACATGTTGACCTTTCAGGTGAATTTTTCAATGTTAATTTGCACAAAACGTTCTTATCATTTGTTTTTATCGTGCAAATCGTTCATATCGTTTCACTTTTGGTATTTGAACCCTCAAATCGACTATTCTTTGCATATATCACTCTTGATGTCTCATTCTATCCATTCTCCCTGTTAAATAATTGTGTGTGGTCCACTCTTGTGATTTGCTCAAGGATAATTTGGTAAAGATACTAATTGGCCATCTTTTCTGAAAATTCAAGGTTGGCATGTTGTAGAAAAGTTTGAGATTTGTAACTAACACAAATTTCAAATTCTGGGTGATATCTCGAATTTGTCATAGTGAGTTAGCAAGTCAAATCTCGAATTTATTAAGAAAATCTCGAGTTTTGAGAGATGACTTGTCAAGACAAGCAGAATCAAGATTTTCCTAGCAAACTCGAGATTTGACTTGCTAAATTTTCAAGACAAATCGAAGATATTGCCCAGAACTCGAGATTTGTGTTGAGTTGTGAATCTCGAGTTTGCTTTAAAATGTCAAACCTCGAAATTTCAGAAAAGATGGTTAATTAGTGTCTTGACCAAATTATCATTGAGCAAATCATACGAGACCATTTGATGGAGCATATGAATGGAATGAGACATAGCGTGATTTATGCAATGAATGGTCGATCTAAGGGTCCAAATGTCAAAAGTAAAGCAATATGGACAATTTGCACAATGAACGTAAATGATATGGACGATTTGTGTCAATTACCTGCTCCTCTAGGAGTTCCCAATTTTTAATTAGTGTGGTTAACCACGTTCTCAACATTTCATTTGTGGCACTCATCTCCAACCTTTTCATATTTCACGAGTAGTAAATCCACCGATAAAAGACATCTAATTAGGCCAATCGACAACATAAATGATGCGCGACTGAAATGGTAAATTGTTCAAAAAGAGCAACATTTAGCATAATTTAAACAATCGCCATTTGGTGTTTAATGGAATGAAGCAAACCTTTTTATTGAGCAATGTTACCCTTTCTGTCACATGTCTTTATATGAACATCTAACGTTAAAAAAAAAAAGATATTTAAATAGAGAAAACACGCACACGATGTTAAAAGGTTGGAATTGAGGTACTACAAATGAAGAGTTGAAAATGTGGCCGTCGCATTGTAAAAGATTGTAGTCCCCCTAAATGAATTTATCCTAAAACTTTTCTACAATACAACGATCGCGGTAGATTTATGTTTGATCGCCTCATATTAGATGAATTCGCCCAAATAAATGAGATGTCGTTGATGAGGCCTTTTTAAGCAACCTAGCCCCTGTTTGAGCTCTATTTTTTCAAATAAGAATTTTTTTCAAAATTTATTTTCAACCACATTTTTACAATAAGATTATATGTAAATTCAAATTTTTTTTCTTATTTTCTAATCATATTCTTCAAAAAATTACTATCTGAAAATATATTTTTCCACTAATAAACTTAATTCTGTACTTATAAAACGTACTTATAAGCAGTTATTAGTTGTACTGGTCAACATGCATAGTCAACACTAATTTGGCCAACTTTTTATTTTCGTTTTTAATTAGTGATTGACCTGATCAGCCAATCAGGTGATGCTTTAATGGGTGCGGGGGGCGTGGTCTAGCACGGCGCCTGCCCACTTGACGTGATTAACAATCTAAAGCTCTAATAAAAGTCAGAAATTGACAGCCCAATTCAAATTTTGCCGTGTCGGGTCGGGTCGGGTCGAGTGGATGGGGACTGGCCTTGAAATTGACATGCATACATTGCAAAGACATATATGTAGAACTAGTGACGTGAAGAATTCCAAATAATCAGAGATAATTTTAAACCTTAGTGATAGGGAAACTTTGGTCGGCAATATTTTACGTCAAATAATTGTTTCTTTCCTATTTGTGATGGCATCACCATAGCTCAATAATTATGGGTGATCTATTTGAAATCTATAGATATTAATCATATTATTTTGTGTGTGGAGGATCCGGGCAAGAAAACCTCGTGAATTTATCTTCGTAAAAAAGTAGTGTTAACTGAAAAGGTCATGCCTTCTTGCAAAGAAGGATATCATTGTTGTAATTGTTAATGCTCTAATAACTTTTTCACAGTTCAGTACGTATAGCAAAGAATTGATTGGCATGGAGAAAGGGATGTAAATTTATCGAGAATATGACTTAACAGTTGTTAAAACTTTGAGAACTGGATTCCTAATGCAGAGGAGATTTTACATGGATTATGTTCTCATTCTTATGCTGGATGAGAGGATTCTCCTTTGACAAGGCTCTGTATCTCACAAGTCACAATGTGTGTTACTTACACATGCTGCCTCTTTTCCCTTACTTTTGTCCATCTTTTGTTCTCCCTGGCTAACTTTCTTCAACCTTGTCCTTTATAGTCGTCTTTCGATTAGCGATACATGTTTAATACATGCAAGTTATTAAATACAACTCGACATTACAATTAACAAATTGTATACCGAATTAGAGCAAAACTACCAGAAGATAATCATCACTAACTTTGTAACACTGGTTTACATATGTATTAAGATCTCCCTATAGAGCCCATTTCTCCTCTTTTTTTGTTTTCTGCCTTTGATAGTCATTGATTGTCTCAAATTACATCTTTGAACAAGTTATTTTGATGGGGTTTCTGAAGCCTAAATTAGTATTACAGTCTATTGATGACAAGTTTTCCTTCAAAAACTATTGCAACTACTGCTTCCTTCATGATCATCTGATTCGATTTCTGTGATACCACTTGAACCCGAAGACGAGGATACAGGTACCAGATTTAAATCAGTCCTGTCCTTGGCCATGAAATCATAGAAAACTGGCATAGATTTTCCTACGATGGGCGCTAATTTGCTTCCTTTTTGCACTGGTGCTGCCTGGTCGTCATTTTTGTTGCTTCTTCTCTTCAAAAATATACGACAAACTACCCAGTTTTCCTGCAAAAAATTGAAATAAACAACCATTAAAATTGCTTCTACTGGTTTACATAACCTAGTTTGATTGAGTTGAAATTAATTTGAAATGTTACCTGGGCTAAATTTCTCCCTTGAGGGATAGTGGTTTGTGCCTGAGCAAGGCGATACTCGTGCATAATCCAATCAGTTCTGCATCCAGTTGGAGGCTTTCCTGTGTAGAAAACTAGAGTTTTCTTCATCCCAATTACCTGGTGGCTCCTTGAACTCACGATTTTCTTGTCAATTCCAGTAGCCTTCCAATAGCCTGAACCAGTGGCCCGGTTTGATCGGTTACCATTCGGGTATTTCACCTCCCTCGTGCTGAAAAAGTACCTCTCTTGCTCTGAATCACCTATATATAAACACACAGAAAATCAGCCAAATGCTGCATTTCGTCGAACATATTGCATACAATTAATCTTAAAAATTCACAGAATAAAAAGAAAAAGACAACTAACCTGGCAAATCCCAAGGATCAGACTTGTTCACATCGACCTCCGGGATGATAGAAGCTGGGAGAGGATAGGAAAGAACCTTACGCTTCAAATATTGTACCACAAGTTCTTCATCGGTTGGATGGAACCGAAATCCAGGAGGCAATCTCAGCACACCATTCTTCACAAAGTTAATTTTCTCCATTTCTTGTTTTACTAAACACTTCAATTCAATTCTTCAAACTCTACCCAGAAAGTATAATCTTTGAAATTTAGTAATTCTCACATAACCCATCAAATTGAAGCATACATATTACAATATAAGAAGAAAAACACACACAAGAACTAGAGAAGAACAAGCACAAAAGAAAAAGGCAGAGGGAAAAGGGAAGAGATGGGTGTCTAAGAGGGAAAGCAAAGCTTCTTTATAGTAATGAGGATGTGGAGAGAGAAGGGGTATTTTTAGAGAGAGAGAGAGTGTGTGTGTGTGAAATATGGACGCAAATATTTGGCGTAAACTTGACTCTGTCTCCTGCTTTGACGTTTGGACTTTAACAAAGTTGAAGAACGAACATGGACATGGCTTGTTCCTCTGCAAAAAGGTTAAAATTTCGACAAATAGACGATAACGAAAATTCCTAAACTAATCTTTGTTGGGTTCGCAACTTGTTTATGGGAATAATCGTAGCTGTTTAAACAACGTTTTCTCCTCCTGCTTGTTTTGGTCTTGTTTAGTTTCCTACATAATGTTACTTTTCGAATATTAATATTTTCAAAAATAACTTTAAATAAATTTGTTAACACATCTTAACATAAAGTTCTAAACGTTCAATGTTTAATGAAAAATAAATTTTTCGTGTACATAACAATGCATGACACACGACGAATTCCCAAACTATACAACGATTTCACAAGTTATATTGTAATTATTTGCATCACATTCCTAATTACAGTATCTCCAATTATGATATAAAATAGAGATTTAAATTTTCAAAGTAACCGATAACCTCTCCAATGGTTTGCAAAAGAGATGCAGATTGCATTTTACGGTAGAAAATGTTAAAAAATATATATATACACACATCTTTTTTTACATCCACAAAAAGTAAAAGTAAATTTAGATATTTTCATTGAAGCGGGATTTGGATTTAGAAACGTCGGGATATAAATGATGATGTAAAAGTAATTTTAGAGATATCAATTTACACCTAATTTTATACCACCATTAGAGATGTTCTCATAGACAAAATATCTAATTTTATATTAACGTCTATTGGGGGTTAAAATGGAAGGAGATGAAAAGTAAACGAAGGACTAATATGAAATTGAAATTCTTCAATTATCCTGGATTTTAATTGGTGTTAGGACTTCTTTGGACCAAGGCATTTGACGTTTGTGCAGATTTTTTTATGAATTTGAATTGAATTTTTACTAAAATACCCCTATCAGAATTATTAAGGGGCCTATTTGAAAGTTTCTTTCACGATTTCGACCATTTTTAGGTGGCACTGTATATGAGAAATTGAGAAACTCAGTGCTTGATAGCATTTTGGACACTGATTTAGGATGGTTCAAGTATATTGTAATTTGGGGGTGTATTTCTCAGCCCATCAAATCGATAGCTTTTTCCCTCTTTTCAAATTTATTTATTTTTTAATTCTACTATCTCTAAAACAATTATTTTATAAGACAAAAACTCAAAAATATATACATAAATTATTTAAAAATAAAATGCAATAACTAAAAAATTTACTTAAAAATGAAAAAAGTACTTTTATAACTAAATAATTTCCTGATAAGTAAAAAGAAAAAATACAATTAAGACAAAAAATCGTTTTTACTTAAAAATTGCTTATAAAGTAAAAATATTACTAATAAGATAAAAATTCACTTATAAAATATAAAAAAATGATAAGTAAAAATTCACTTATGTGTAAAAATTATTTATAAATTAAAATGTCGATTATAAGAAAAAAATTTGACTTTAATTTAAAATTAACTTATATTTATAAAAAAAAATACTTAAAAGTAAAATATGTAAAAAAAATCATACTCTTATAAATTGAAAATTTCATTAATTGACAACACATTTAGTCAATATTGTTAGCACATCTACCTTTTTGAACCTATACTAAATACCACTCAAAACCAGACCCTTCACAAGTGCTCAAATTGATATTATAAAAACTCATAATTGGTACCTCCAAAACTCTTAACCAGGCTCTAAGGGACTTGTTAGGGTGAAGTCATCTGCTTGTATAGTTAGAAAATATATATTTTTCTTTTTTTTTCTACTAGTAATTAGTTTTTTCGTTATTATTCTCTCTTTTTTCGACAAGTGTTATCAATCCTTTTTTACAGACGTGTCTTCAGTTGAAGAAATTTTTTCAAAAAGAGTGGTTATGAGCACTTTATTGTTCCAATTTACAAGAATTATGCTCAAGACATGTATAATCGAAAAATACATAATTTTAGTTCACCCTTATTTGTTAATACCGTGTTGCATTGAATATGTAACCTTATCCTCAAACTTGAATTAGTTGGGAAATGCTTGCGAGAGAGGGACAGAGTTGGTTGGCCTCGTGCGTATTAGCACAAACAACCACAACACCACACCAAATTGCATTTTACCACTGCTGGCAAAATCGTGCCCAATTCTTTGCAACACCTTGGGGGGGACCAAATTGGGGAACAAAGCTACAACTTATGTAATAGACCATATATTACCCTTTAATGGCTAGGGAATGGAATACATCTTAAAGTGACCCTTTTTGTTGCCAAGAGCTAGAAGGAAATTTAAGAATATATTCTTACCTAACCATCAAACATTATTCCACTTCTAAATAAAGATGTACATGTAAAGTATGTGTTTATCGGTTGCATTTACCTATAATTATTCTCAAGAACATTGATTTCGAGGATGCGGTTTTTAAACTACTTTTCTTTTTAATGTGTCTCTGTATACTAACAAAAAAATAGTTAAGAATCGTTTTTAAAGTACACCAACATGCTAATAGTTTCGTTTTAGAAAAGTGTTCACACTAATGAAGAAAACATCTCAAAAACTATAGACGAGACCTTGCTTTGTAGAATATTATCATTGGTTGCAAAGGAAGATATCAAAATCACTTTTCTCAATAGATTCTTCAATGTATGACACATTTTGATTGATAAATTTGCTTGTATAATCCTACTTTAACATCCAAAAAAAAAAAAAATCTTTATAATTTTCAAAACCCTTCGTGTGCGAAGCATGTATATCTAACATTATTAATTTCTTTTATAAACCTATATAGTTGTTAACCGTTTCATCTTAAAATTTAAGTTGCTAAAGAGAATACATGCCTAGTTTTTTTTATAAATAAATAGTGACGAAACTTAAACTAATGTCCATTTTTTTACTGTAGTATTATGTTAATCATCTCAAACTCAACTTTTACGATAAAACTTACATATTTTCGTTTAAATTTCATCTTCGACAACGTCAAGTTACAAGATTTTGCAATTCTAGGAGGGACCTTGAAATTGACAATGCGCTGGAGATTCTTCACAAGAAGAGGCCATTGGGCACTATTCATTTATTACCTTATCCTTTCATATGGTGGAAAGAAAATGATATTTTTTGTTTTCTATCAATTAGCAAAGGACAATATTGTCAATAAATTTTTGGGTTAGGAGTGGTTAGGGAAATAAAGTTTGGAGGGCCTACTGGCATCAAAACGACGGTCACCCAAGATTTCTTTATAGGTGCGTTTAATGGATATTATGGAGAAAAGAATATATTTTAAATAGTGATATGATGAGATATATGTGGTCAAAAGTAAGGAAAATTATTGATGTGCTGAAAAATATTATTTTATTGAATAATGTGTGATTGAAAATGAGTTTTGAAAGAATGTATTTTTAAAGAATGTATGTCAAACGAGGACTGTATCTTATCGTGTCGATGTTGCCAGATTTAGTAGAAGTCCTATTATTGAAAAGACAGATATGCCCCTAGATTGTAATTCTTACATGGATTGTTTATAATCACTATGTTTGGTGAGTGATTAAATTTTAAAATTAAATAATTATAAGTCACGAGTCTTTGAACTATACTAGGCAGAAAAGTTCTTTAAGCTCTCAACAAAGGAACAATTTGACTTTGTAAAGTTGAGAGGGATCCCATGTCGTGGGTCCATTTCATGCACCCAAATATATTGTTTAGATGCTACTTTTAAATCATTAAATATATTAAAAATAATAATAATGGCATATTCATAAATAGAATGAATTATTAGGGAGAGTTGTGGAATTTTATGAAACAAGAGACATGAAGTTGGGATAACGTGGGACGGACGGCTGAGATTTTTAGTTCAATAGGAGCCTTAAATATTGACAATTCAATGAAATTGCTTCCGTATGGAAAAGGGAATCATGATTTATTGAAAAATAAAATAAAATGATGGAGTAAACTAGAAAAGAAAAATATAATTATTTAAATAATATAATTTTGAAGTATATGGAGATTTCCACGAGTTGGTCCCGGACCTTTCAATAGTTGCGCATAATCATTTTCTAAGACCAAACTTTTGTTATTTTCATATTTACTTCTTATTTATTTTTATTTTTTTAATGGAGAAGTGGAGAGTGGTACCGATCGGTGAATACTTGACTACAATTGTAAAAACAAAAATTCCTATAAAATCGGGACAAGGAGAGGTGATAAGTCCAAACCTTTGTTAATTTCAGCATAGTACCTGCATGTTCAATTTTGTGAAACTAATTTTGGCATTTCAACTCGAGCTGGTTTACACAAGTTCAAAGTTAGGATATTTTCGTAAGATTCGTGCAGTAGAGATTTGGATGGTTTCCTTGTCGATGAATGATATTGAAACTACAATAATACATTGGAAACAATGAATGATATTGAAACTACAATAATACATTGGAAACTAACTCATTTATTTTTAAAGGTCAAGGAGTAAATTGAAACCATGAAAATAGATTGAGAACCAATTATGTAATTCCAGTTTTTTAATATATTTTCTTAGGACTTAGGAGTCGAGGCGTTTGCGTGTTGGTATTGAAGAGGATTTTTGGGGAGAAACAGAAAGAAACTTCAAAGGTTGCAATTATCGTCCTTTTTTGAGTGTTTCCATATCACACAAGTTTGTGAGTACTTTATAATTTAATAATTATTATTGCATATTATAAGTCATTTTGACTTAATTCATTTGAAAACATTATTTAAGAAAGTTGAAGATTGTTAACTTAAAACGTACACGTATTTAAATTTTTTGACTTGACTCATTTTTGCTTTGAAGACATTCGAGAAGTTCAATTCAACTAGCTAGTAACTTTAATTCGAAAAGTAAGTAAAATAAATTTGGCAACTAGCTAGTAACTTAGTTCGACAAGAAAGTAAAATAAATTTGAAGTAATTTTCAAAATTTATTCATATAATGATTTCAATCTTTTAATTCTTCTGATTGATTTGACTTTTTCCTTGTGATCGCCCTCATTGGAAGATTCCGACGAAGTCAGGGGCTCTTAAACCCTTATTTGATATAGGTTAAAATCAAAATTTTAATAATTTTTAATAAATGATGGTTAAAAAGTTGTGGATCCCATGAATAAGTATTGAAAATTAATTGTTAATTTTGATTTAAATTAAGATCTTGATTTTAATCCCTACCAAACAGGGGTTAAATAATATAAACTCACACCAAAGTAAGAGTGTGAGATACATAATAGAGTACGATGCAAAATAAATTTAGCGCGATAAAAGTAAGTAGAAAGTATTAAACAAAAACAAAAAAGTTAAAATCATATCTATTTTTTGTTGTATTCTTGGTTTGCTCATTTATTGTTGAAGGAAATAAATATTGCAAGACTTGCTTAATGTTAAATATTGTGCACTATATTTTCTTATCACAATGATTAATCTAATCATTTAACTTATAAAGATATGGCAGCTTTCTTTAGGGAAATTGTGAAGTGAAAAAAGTGGACAAATTAAAAGCGTAAATGATGATAAAGGAGAATTAATGATGTTCTTTTTGACAATCATATATGTATTATGCTCTTTTTCCTTCATGCATTATTATGTTTGAATTTTTTTTAAAAATAGATTTTATAAAAAAAGTAATTTTTCTTTTTTTGAAAAATGTATTGTTAAAAAATAAAAAGAAATTATGAATCAACGCACAAAATTATTATATTGAAAGAATATATTGTTAAAAATGATTTTTGAGTAAAAAAAAATTTAGAAAATGGGGACTTAGTAGTATTCAATATAAGGTAAGTATAACATAACGAATAAAATTTTAATTTTTTTTTATATCTTATATAATACTATCAATTTAGCCTAGCAAACATGTCGATAAAATAATTGTTTCACCCTAATTTCTTGATGGCTTAATTAATTAATATTCCAAATAAATCATTTTCCATGGTTGTCCAATATAACAATCAACCAACAAACATAATTTTGTTATGGATTGACTTATATGTAAATGAATAAGAACATAATTACATTAAAAAAATAGAATTCTAGATAGGGAGTGGGGAAATTCAAAAGTCACAATAAAATCTAGTTGACCAATTGCACAATTTAATGACCAAAATTCCTTGTTGAGATCATTGCTTGATTTCATGGAATCAAGGGCTCCTCTTTTCTTTATTTCAAAGCTAATTTTGTCAATCCTTCACAAGCAAACGCAGAAAATTTGCAAGAAATGTCTTGTTTAATTTCCTCTCTAATAAGTAACCCCTAAATTAAGAATACATGTTTTCAATGTGGTAAATGTGAGGATAACCTTAAATTAGATTGTTATCCGATTTCTTTCTTTGACTATAAATCCCTTTGCCCACAAGAAAAGAAGAAAAAAGTAAGAAAGATATGTTCATTGTATCATTTAAATACATGCATTTATTTCATGATATACCAATTAAATGTACAAATTCGTTTACATGTTTTTTTCTTTGTTAATCTTAACCTGACGTACTCGTATGCATAGGGATGACAACATGGTCGGGATCGACCATTCTCATCCCTTGCTCCGTCAGTATTTTTGTCACATCATCTCGCCCCATACTCGATTAAAGGGGACAGGACATACACGGGTTTGGGGGTGGGTGTTTGTTTTTAATTTATTGTATTTTTTCCTCATTAGGAAAAGTGAATTCAACTTTTACACAAGAAACACACATAAATGAATTATTATAAAAGGAGCTTCAACAAAATTTAAAAATAATAATATTAGGTACCTAAATGCTTATTTTGAAAAAGTATGTTTTCTTAAAAATTCAGAAGATTAAAGAGGAAAAGAAGAAAAATAGAAGGTTGATTGCTGAATTGAACTTCTTAAAAATTGATAACGTAAAAAGATCTTCTGGAAGTTCCATGAAGAAAATCAAAGCGTCGAGTCTCTAGTTCCAACTACTACTAGAATGTTGCAACTTGCATGTTTCTCGAGTTTATGCTTATACGTACGTATACAGTATACAATTGAGACAATGCATCATACATGTACAAGGTTCCACTTTTATTAATTTCCACATAAAGAGATGGTTATAACTGTCCAAAAGTGAAAAGAAAAGGTTTTGTTTCAACTTTTAATAGTTTGTAGCCTTCTTTGAAGAAACTTCCTCAAAGAGGCATTCCAATTGTTCTCTCTTTCTTCTAAACCTACTGCCTTTTTGCTTCCAAGTTCACGTGCAGCTCATTCACAAAAGAACCTCACTTTATTGAGCATGCAAGAATAAACTTTTCTTTTTGCTTTTTTTTTTTCTTCGTTTCTTTATACAGAGTGGAAGCTTTCTCTGTAGAGGCATAAAACAGACTAGCGTGACCTAAAAATGCTCGACTTGACCTGATTTTTGCCTATTCGACTCGACCCAAACAATGTTGTGCAAAAATACGCCTATATAAGTTTATAATGCTTCTCACTAGCACAACTACATAATGTAGATTACAAGCCACCATATTTTTGTGCGTTATATTCCTTCCTTCTATTAGAATTCATGACAAAAAGGGTTGAATTTTATGGATAAGGAAATCTTCATCCACTTTTTCCTAGTCCTTTTTATTTTTTTATCCTTTGACTTTGTTGATAATGAAGAGTTGCTTCTACGTCACTTACAGGGTATTAAAAGTGTTTATTATAAAATGAATAAAAATTACCCTTTATGCACAATAAATGTTACATATTTGAGAAATCTCATTACAATATATTAGTTTATATTTGATGCAGACGAAATTTTTTTCTTTGATTTAATAGGCATGACTTTACATTTTGACTTTTGGGAGAAAATTATAATTAAAAGTAAGACGAGATAAAAATGCGAATCTTCTAATAAAATTTGGTATAACACTAACGAAAACAAGAGTATTTAACATGTTATGAGACACATGCTTAGCCATTGGAGTCATCTCCGATTGACATAATTGTTGGATGTGTGGACTTCAGTATGTCACACAATTTTTTAAGTGTTATAAGAGTATTTTGAGAAATTAACCTACCTATTAGGTCATCCCATATTTTTTTTCCGATATAAAAGGTATGGTAATTTTATTCCAACCAAAATTTAATTTTTTTGCACCACATTTTAATACTTAATTTATGTCCCTAAATCATTTTTCATCGAGCTATTATATTCAACCTTTAATTAAGCACATATCTCATTCTTAAAGATGGTTTCTATCAAAATGCTTTATTTACGTGCTTTAAAATCACCTTAAAAGAATTTGTCGCGCTTTTGCATTTATTATTTTTAAAAAGATGATGTACAAATAAGTCATTTTATGTCTTCTCAGCAGTCCTTATCAGAAATGAGATGTTCTAATCTATGGAAAGTTAAAAGATAAGAATGTATTATAAAAATTTAGGGACATAACTACTACAATAAGTAATGATCGAGGGCCCTAAGTGCAATTAAAATGTAAGTGAATGTAAGTGTCCTAAAGGGTATTAAGGAAAAGATTTGATTCTTTAAGGTTTTTATGGCTCAGAAACAATTTCTTTCAGGCAGCTTGCCAAACACAGTTTTGTTGGTTCATCTAGGGAATTTCTTCTCACGTCCATTGGCCAAGAAATAGAGCTTGATCATGAAGCAAATAAATTAATAACCTGCACACAACTAATAATATATACACTTCATCATGTGATTAACAGCTCCTGCATACTTCACTAAGTTATTTTCTGCTTAAATGATGATGAAATTCAGAAAAATACGCAAGGTGAGAAATAATAATGCTTACAGGATAGGCACTTTTGTTTTGCAGAAGATGCTGGGCCAAGTTTTAGACAAGTCATTTTGCCCACTCTTATCAGGGTCGGCCTTTAAATAAGCTCAATTTGGGCTAAAACATCCAGGCCCAATATTATTTCAATACATTTCTGAATTCTGGTTAGTTTCAAAGAGCAGAAAAATTAATTTTCATAAAAATTTAACTTCTTGTAAATGGTAAGTTTATTAGTGAATGACAATTGTATCTTTACAATCCTAGAAATTATAATTGTATTCATAATCCTGCTATATAAATATAGGGTTTTGGTTCTCATTATAATATACATTAATCTATTGACTTTCATTTTCTCTTACTTTTTTCTTTCTTATCACAACATGTTATCAGCACGAAAACTTAATTTTTCAAAGTCAAGTGAATGTAGTAATTTTTTATTATCATAAGTATCTGTCATATGTATCAAAATTAATTTGATAACATGTGATATTTTTCATACATACTTTGGTTTTGTAAAGTGACTTTTTATAAGCACGTAATATTTGATTTTTTATTTCTTGTAAATTATGGACTTCTGAATTTGATGACATCATTATACTTTCTTGTAAATCATATAAATTTATAACGCAATCATTAGATGTACTCTAGCTTCGGCCTCTTTAATTCATATACGACCAATTGCCTTAATTTTTGTAATCAATACGTTTGAAGCCAACTAACTGCGCCTGCACAATGATTGTGATACATGTCTGTATAATTAATCTTTTCTACATTATTATTATTATTATTATTATTATTATTATTATTATTATTATTATTATGCTAATACATATTTGGTAATTAATATTTATATATAAATTCATATCATATTTGTATGGTAATTAATATTTTTAAGCTGGTTAAATATTTTTTTTATGTTCTTTTATAAACTTTAAATTAATAATTTATCACGTTGTTACTCTTAAAGTAGCACAACATTATAATTAATATTTTAAATTAATATTACTTGCTCCTGAAATGTATGAATTATAATTTTCAATATTTCAAAAAAATATTGACATATTACTCTTGAAAAAGTAATAGTAAAATATAACGTGCTCCTAAAGTAGCATATGTTTCGAAAAATATATTATTT
>CAIGRN010151614.1:0-10888 GCA_903798345.1 Fraxinus anomala
CAAAAGCTAAGTGTGGGGGAATTTGATAGGAATGTAAAATGCATATTTTTTCCTCCTTATTTTATATGTTCGTATGATTAATCAATGCCAAAATGTACTCATTACGTTCATATTTTGATTTAGGTGGCAATTCTATGGATATAGTGTAATTTGGAAAAAATAGGTGAAAATAGACCAAAGTGTGAAAAGAAAGCGAAAGTTCGGGAAATAAAGTGTAGATATTCAAAAGTTGTGTCAAATCTCACGATAAAAATTTGAGAGTTTTAGGAGTCAATTGGATGAAAGAACATCAAAGGGATGAGATATCGTCAAAGGATGATCGCACATCAATTTCCAATCGAAAAAGTTATGCACCGATTTTTAGTCTCAATTTGAGACCCATTTTGGGCTTAGTAAAAGATAGAGTTGGAAGATGAGATCTGAATAAATATTGTACCCTTTGAGTTAGCCTTTCAATACATCTTGAATCACCTTAATCGGATATCGGGAGAGAAAGATATAACCAAAATACTAAACACTGTCCGACAGAGAAAAATTAACACTATCGGTCGCATAGTGTTAATTTCTTGTGACCGTATAGACCATTACCGAGAGTTTCAAGGTTGAATTTATTTGTTCTATGCGACCGCATGACATATAACTATGCGACCGCATAGTTCATTCTCGACACGAAAATTTTGATTTTCGAATTTAAGTCAACAACCTATGGAAACAACTATAAATACGTGATTTGCAACCCTAGAATGCAACTAAAACGTACAGAACGCCTCCCAACTCTATTTTTCTCTTAGATTCATGAATTGTAACTAAATTTCTACACTTGGCCGAAGGAAATTGAAGCCTCAGAACCACATATTGTAAGATCTAAATAGTTTTTCTTATTGTTTAATTCTTATTTTGTGTATTGAATATTCTTCTGCACTTATTTTTGTGATTGTTATGTTTAATTACTAGGAGGCCTACTAGTTTGTTATTCATTACAATCTACCGCTAAATTAAATATCAAATCTGTAATTGTTTGATTCCATTAACTTGTGAAGCACTAGGATTTGATGATTTTCTATGATAGAGGTTATTGAATATTAAGAAAAATGTTTAAATAGATTGAATGCAACCGCTGGTGTCTATGTTATCTAGTTCATCGATTTCTCTATTGTGTAACGTTGTTATTAAATTGAATCTTGAGCGCTGGTCTGTGATTATTTAAAAACTAGGGTTAATTAGAACGCTGGTTTCTAACTAACTAAAATTAAGGAGAGATAGGAAAATTATTCAAACGGTGAATATTCGAAATATGAATTGAATTATCCTTGCATCTATGATCAATTGTGGATTTCCGACGGTGGATATTGACTTGGACCAAGGTCAGCTTTTGATTATTTTCATTAATTTAATTTTCATTGTTATTAATTTCTTTATTTACAATTATTTGCATACAAAACCCCCCAATCATTGTACGGAGCATAAAATATTGAATTACACACTCTTCGTGGGATCGACCCTTACTTCCACTACTACGTTAGTTTTAGAGGTTAAGGTATTACTTTCGGGTACCTACGACAGCACACCACTAAACTTATCGAGTAAATGAGTGACCTTTGGTGGAAATTCGATTNGATCGACCCTTACTTCCACTACTACGTTAGTTTTAGAGGTTAAGGTATTACTTTCGGGTACCTACGACAGCACACCACTAAACTTATCGAGTAAATGAGTGACCTTTGGTGGAAATTCGATTTGAGAATCACAAAGGGGTTGTGCACAAGCTTTAGCAACCAAAGTAAACATAAGCCCGATGTCTTGACCTTCACGCTCAAAATCTTTAAGAGATACTTGTTGAATACAGGCGTCTGCAACACCCATGGGTGTGGAGATGGGTGTTGTTTTCTTTGGGATGTCTGAGGGTTTAGCCGATAAAAGATGAATAGTTTTGCCATTGTGGAGAAATTCATACGTGTTGTCACGCCCGAAATGCTTGAAATCATGATCATAAAGCCAAGCGCAACCCAAAAGGACATGAGCAACGTCCATAGGGAAGACATCACACTAAATGTCTTCTCAAAAAAAGACCTAAAGTAATGCGGTGAGTGACTTGTAAAGAGTTCCAGTCAACCCACACTACTTTAAAAGGACGAGGGTGTGGTTTGGTTCGGAAGCTGTACTTGGCCACGACAGACTTAGATACGACATTCATAGTGCTACCCTCCTTAATAATTAACTTGCATGAACGAGAATTACAAGGGATGAATGTATGGAAAATTGAAGTTCATTTCCACGAGTCAGAATTAATAGGGGTGGAAATTATACATCTCATAACAGAGATAACAACTGCCTCCTCCTCATAACACTCAAATTGGTCAAGATCCTCATCAAAATGATCAATAGGGTTGACCGTGAAACACTCATTCTCTGGGGTCGAAAGTAGAAGTTCTTGTGTAAGGGCGAAGGCACGATTGGGACATTGAGAAGCTATACGACATCGAGCACGACAACTATGACATATGGTGGGAAAAGTAGTCGGACCCTTAGAGATGTTGTGAGGAATAGGAGTGGAGGATGATCCAGCAGTCGAGTGAGTTGGGGTCGACATAGAGCCACCAGTAAAAGTGCCAATCAAAGGGGGTCGAGCGAGACGAGGGTCAGGTAAGGAAGAAGGGTCACACTGTGAATAGGAAGAATAAGAGTATAATTCGTGTTCTAGTGCCTTGTGAAAAGCATCTTGTAACGAGTCAGGATTGAGTACAAGGACTTGATGTTTGAGGTCAGGTCTCAGTCCGTTAAGAAACCTAGTGATAGTGACATCCCAAGTTCAACAAGGTCGAAGCGGTACACTAACTCGTCAAAACGGGTTCTGTAGTCCAACACAGTGGGGAAATTTTGCCGATGATTAAGAAGACATTCTATGAAAGATAATAAGCCGAAACTTACTTCTCAGTGAGTTTCAATTTCATTTTGCTCCACAATGTAATTGATGTGGGATATGTAATGGATGGAAACAGGTGTGGACATTTGGATTTGAGAACGAAAGATTTTAGGCCAAACGAATTGCTCTGATACCAAGTTGATGCCGATCGTAAAGCGTGAAAACCAATAAGAAGAGAAGAGGAGATAAGAAGAGAAAAATGAGACGAATATTGTATTTTATTAAATTATATAGGCTAAAAATACGACTAATAAGGAAAATTATGATCTTCCTTTTACAAGATCAATTTACGAAAAATGAGTAAAATGCAATAATAGATAATTCTATTGTAATTGATATTAATTTCATTTACGCCTCGAATATACTTTCCAATTTACATCATACTGGTGTCTTCCATTGCCTTGCTTCGAAGGTTTTGTTGATTGTTTTTCTACTACAATCACCTTAGCTTTGCACTTTTGATTGTTTGACATGATTTATGGTATGAGATGGTATTGTTCTTCCATTCTAAGACTTGTACTGAAAGTGAAGTTTTTGTGATCTTGCATTTGTATAATCTTTTTTTATTTTTGTAGAGCTGAAGTGAGTGTATTTTTTTTTTAATAGGAAGTAAAGTTTTTGTACAAGCTAGTGCATTATTTGTTGAGTAAATGGCACTGATAAATTGTTAAAATTTGAATAAAAAACAAGAAATATCAGTACTTACACTGTACAATGCTATCATTATCCATAACTCATGGTCAAATCAATGCTGAAATTATGAGACAGATCTAGGCAAACAATCAGTTGAATGATGAAGCTTTAGTTAGTACAAGAATGACCTTAAATTAAAGACTATTGAGTGAAAACCATACCATAACATGTTAGAAAATAAATTCTAATACAAAAATATTACTACATTTATATAGAATAGTAAGCTATTATTATTAAATGAAATTGTTCATATAGATTCATGTAAAATTGAATTTTACATATTTTAAAAAAATTATTTATAAATAACATAAATGAAGAAAAATATATATTTTTTGTTTTTAGTCTAAGAAAAAAAAAAAAAAAGACTTAAGTAAACATTTTTGTTACTTATTGAAAATGAAGAAAATAATGCAATAATATAGTCATTTTAGAAAAAACAAATACATTTATAAGTTTTTTTTTTCTTTTTTTAAATGTATGTCTGGATGATTAACATAAATAGCGAAATATTCACAACCAAAATAAATGTACCTTGTGATTGAAGCATCCTACATTGGATATTCGTTTAAACATCTTTCCACCAACCAGTATATTCAATGACAATGGACACATTGGTGCTCGTCAAAATGATGTAGAATAAAACTTACCAGGATGAATACTATGAAGTAATTTATTGAGAATATTTTTACTTTTTTAAATGATTTTTCTCTATGGATAATGTTGAGATGCATCAGAGAAATATGAATGATAATTTGTTTACATATGAAAATTCATTTTTGAAGTATAAAGTATTTATACCTTTATACTGTCATGGGTATTTCTCTCCTTGATATATCCCCACAAGGAAAATTGAATCGTCTCAACGTTTAGAAAATGAAACGATAGGAAAAGAGAAGATAATGGAGGATATTGTAAAAGCTGAGACAATTGAATTTGGCGTGTGAGAGTACATGAAGGAGAGAAAAACGTTGTTTTGTTGACAAAAAAATAATAGCCATGTGCATGTCAAACTAATAAGAAGAAAAAATTACCTGGTAAAATCTTCTTAAAACGCTACACGTTTAATTAAGAATGATCTGTAAAAAATAAAGATTTTCAAAGTCAAATCTACCTATAAGACGAAATGGATGACTAAGTTGTAGTATAACATGTTACAATATGCAATGACAGAAAGATTTTTGCACCAAAAAACATGTAACTTTTATATAGAACTTCGATTTGAGTATAAAAAGTATAAATCTTACTTCCTTATTCTCAGAGTCCGTATCACTTACATAGTTACGTTCCATGGAAATTGTTGAAGTTATGAATCTCATTTTCCTTTCTAATGTATAAAATTTAGAACATCATAAATTAATTGTTGAAGAAGCTTCACAATCTAGTGAAAAGAAGATATAAAAAGTGTAGTCTAAAATACAAGGCCGTTATAAACAAACATCTTACCATCCAAATGGCCGCTTACATTATTTATTTCGTCACTTAAAAGATCAGACAGTTGGCAATTATGTAAAATATAAATAATTGTTGAAAAATATTTTGTTTTCCATCAGAATCAGAATCTTAGATAATATTAGAAAACTAAGAAGTACCAGTTTATCATTCTTTTTTTGTCAAGTAAATGAAGTTTGAAGATTATCAGAAAGTGCAAAATTCAATAAACATACATAGCATGAAAATACAATCTGAAAATAAAGAATTATGGGAAAGGACTAATGTAGAAGAAATCACAGACATTAGAGTGTTAAATTAACGTAAATGAATATAAACTGGGTGAAATAAATTACCAGATGGTCAGACCTCAGTTTTTTTAGGCTGATTATCAACAAGCATATCTCCATTATCATCAATCACGACTTTCTTCTGCTGCTGCTTCTTTGTAAGGTCAGATGGAGTAAATTGAAAGACCAAATAATTTGTCTTAGTCATTCGAAAAAGTTGAAATTCAATAGAGATAAAAAGACCTGTATTTTGAACAGCTACTTCCAAAAAACCTTTGATACTAAATAACTTTAGATAAGATAGAATGAATTGCTTAAGTTCATGATAGTCAAAATTTGTACCGACAAATAAGATTCTTCTATGACTTCCATATGCTTAAAACTTCCATTTAGTAATTTAATGATGAATCTCTAACAATATGGATTAAATCTAACTATGAGAAGCTGTGTTTTATAAGCTGCATTTGTATTTATTGAAAACAAGCTAAGAAACATAAATTCAAACGTTTTAGAAAACATTATAAGCATACAAAAATTGTTAATTAGTATGTATTAAATTCAACATTTCATGATAAACAACATTCTTGGTGCAACAAGTTTGTGCTTTATTTTTGCCAGTAGGTTTAATTAAAACCTTTATATTCTTGTTCTAGGTCTGGAGAATACAACTTATTGTTGAACATGTGAAAATACAGGTTCACGAAGATATAGTCCAACAAAATTAAGAGTTTGACCTTGGGCTTTGTTAATAGTTATTGCAAAACAAGAACGTATAGGAAACTGAGTTATTTTAAATGGTACCGAATGTTTATCACCTTCAAGTGGAATGAATGAAATCTAGGTAAAAATACTTGTTTCTCACAATATTCTCGTGTTCCAAATTTAGCTAAAATAGCATTTCGTTTAAACTCATGACAAATAAGTTTAGTCTCAGTATATAAACCTTCCGAAGGATTAATATTTCTAAGCAACATAACTAGGTAATTTCTTTTCAATACAAGTTCATGTGGAGCGATACCATTTGGATTTTGACTGTTTCATAAATAAATCCTTTACTTTTATCAATGACTTCATCTAAACTAAAATATGTAAATATCTCTCTTGGAATTTCTTTAAGTAAAGTATGTAAATATTGTTTATTACATCTACATATTCGTTTTGTTCATCATAATATTCAAATTGTCTCCATATGTCTGAAAATCGGGAAACACAATGCTAATTAATTCTTTCAATGATTTAAATTCATCTTATGATGATATGTGAAGGAAGCTTAATCATGTGGCATGAATGTTCTTTCGTAATTCCATTTCCGATGTTTAGTAAATATTCACAAAAGGGATCCAATTTAGCTCTCATATTCTGGAGTAATGGTACTTAGGTAAAATAATGCTATAAATGTGAAAAAACTAAACTTGTCTTCATTATATCGTTTTTTGTTCTTTTTTGTGCTATAGGTAAAACTTGACGAAAATCTCCTCCACACACAATGACTTTTCCACCAAATGGTAATTCACCTTCAGTAATGTTTCTTAACATTTTATCTAAAGTTTCGAAAGCACATCTATGAATCATTGGTGCTTCATCCCATGCAATTAGTTTAGTTATTTTAAAAAGTTTACCTAGTGCGGATTGTTTACTAACCGAACATCACATATCAGAACTTGTTTCAAGCAGAATTTTAAATTGTGAATGACGAGTTCGACCAGCTGGTAGTAAAGAAGTAGCTACTCCTGATGATGCCGTCTCTAGTGCAATAAGGTTTTGAGATCACAGTGCAGCGAGTAATGCCTTGTATAAATATATTTTTCCAATACATCATGGGTCATCAATAAAAAAAATTCCATTCTCATCATTTAAAATATAATCTAAAATAATACCATAAGCAATCTATTGCTTTTTATTTAAACTCTTAGTAAAATGCATGTCTGACTCAACATTAATATAAATAGTATCTTCAGAAAGCATGGTTTCAAAAATATTATCATCGTTTACAATAACATTAAAATCTACCAAGCAAAAATCATTTATATTTTTACCAACAGCTTCTAATAAAGAATTTATGCAATGCAAAGCTTTCATCTCAGCATCATGCTCTATTAGACCTTTATGAAAATAATCTTCTACCATAGAACACTTAAATTTGTCCCATAAACTTTTTGGATTTGTAGTGCTACATAAAGTCAACACATTAACAAAAAGTTGACGCAATAAATAAGCAATCGCTTAGTTAAACACATCTCATAATAATTATTTCCACTAAGAAGACCATGTAAAAATGCTGCTTCACGATAAGTAGACAAAACAATACCATTAGTTGTTTTCAAATCTTCAAAAGATTTTGGTTCTTTAATATGATTAAGTAAAACATCTAAGAAGTACATCTTACTTTCAGATGGATTAACAATTAGTTTCTACCAATAATATTTTTCTTTTTTCTAAAACTCCAAATTCTCATGTGCACATTTCATACAAAATATTTAGGAAAATCTTTGTAAAGTAAAATCTTTGCCTTTTGATTTGAAATATTTAATTTAAAGAATTCAGTTAACATTGTTCATTGAATAGAGTCTTTATTTATAACTCATGTGTTTCATTGTATGTAACTAATT
Organism: Fraxinus anomala; assembly: GCA_903798345.1. NCBI lineage: Eukaryota > Viridiplantae > Streptophyta > Magnoliopsida > Lamiales > Oleaceae > Fraxinus > Fraxinus anomala. The sequence goes on from CAIGRN010151614.1 coordinate 7,944, forward strand.
GAGCATCTTCAGTATGTAACAGTAGAGAAACTACTATATGAGACATATCAAATAAATAAATAAATCATGCACACAACTTCAGGTGGAGATATCCATCTAGCTTTTTGATAATTTGAAATCTCATCAATATAATTCTAATTTGTTTCTTTGTTCACAGTAAAATGAATACAGTCATGTCCCTTATATACACATATAAATATTTGACAACTTTAAGAGAAGAGCATACTTTACATTAATGTGAGAATCATAATTAGCTAAAATGTAAGGATTATATGGTACAACACATCTATTGTCTAACATACAATCTCTTACTTTAATATTTACACTGTCGTTACAACGTTTATAAAGTGGACGCGAATGATTACCTAATGAATTATGTATGGATATTTATTTTTACATGTACTATTTTTTTCCATGCAACCATTTTTAGGATTTAAATGCCCACAAGAACCATGTATCATATATTATACAACAGTAGTATGTAGATGAGGATATCTATTTTGGTCTGATACTTCACAAGAAATAATTTCATCAACTTGCACAGAGTTACTAATCTTAAAATTTCGTTTAAATATCTAAAGGAAATGAGCATGTGGTAATCCTCTTTTTTGAAATTCAATGACATAAACATATGCAACTACAAGACCTAATAATTATCTCTTAAGCAAATCTATTTTTCAGTTCCTCACGCCTGTCACGAAATATTCATACTAACACATCCGACCTATTTTGTATTTCATCATTGTGTCTTAATTCTTGTTTTATTTCAGGCCAATTAGGATTACATGTCATTGTTAAGAAGACATCAGGTTTTCCATATTTCTGAAATAAAGACATAGCTTCCATATATCTTTTAGTCATATTTTTAGGATCCCTGGTAAACCTAATAGGCAAAACTAATGATTCACCAATTTTATAATCTCTATTCTCAACATTTTGTACATTATCTACAATTCCCTGGTAAAATTAAGCTCTTATAACCTTTTGAATATTTTGCAAAAAATAATCCAATCTAGCTGTTTCAATTTTAACATACACATCTACTACATATTATTGCAAAAATCTACCAATTTGTAGAATCAAAAAATGGTTTAAAGACCTCATTTGGAGTTTGTAAGAATAATACGACACGATACAGTCGTTCGTTTTTTCCCTACCTTGAAAATTGAAAAATAAATGTGAAAAAAATGAAAAAAAATATATTCCCAACTATGAAATACATTAATTTAATAAAAAATATAACGCCATCGTTAGTAATGTTTACCATGATCTTCTATTTCTAAAAATTGATCTGCTGAATTGACATTATTAACTTCTATTAAAATATCATGGACTTGAACTTGTGAAGCATTCACATTTACCTTCTCAAAGGTGGCCAGAAGTTGGAGTTATGGTGGTCCAAAGGTGGCGGCTCCAAATTCTCCAAAATCCGACTGTTTCATTGTGCGTGGGCAGCCCACTTTGGCGAGATTTCTGCCCAATTCCGAAGGGATTGCGGCCAGTGGTTGGGTAGGTTGTGAAGAAGATGATATTAGCATGATTTTTACCCTAATTTCCCTCCAAAAATCGTCTTCCATTCTCTTCTGGTGTTTCGCACTAAAAAGAAATGGTTTTTAGGGAAATTTTGCAATTTAGGTCCTCAAGGTTCAAGCTTCAACTATTTTGGTCAATTAAGTTCCAATTAAAATGAAAAAGGTCATTCGGTGACCATTACTGAAACCGGATGATACTTCAGTAACCGTTAGTGCAAGATTTAAACTTCAGTGACAATTTTGTGATTGTGATGTAACTTCAGTGACCGTTTATGAAATTAACCCATGAACAAATAATAAACGACTTTATTTCAAGAATAATAAGCCATTATAATAATATTAATAAAAGTGTATACCGAGATTCAAAGATTATTGATTAACATATATTTGCTACTATGTTATGTGAAAAGACAACTATTAAATGTCAGATGCTTTGCTCACCTATTTTTAATTAAAGTCAAATAATTTCCTTCCATAGAGCATCTAGGTAAACAGTAATTCACGATGACATAGCTTTATTTGAATTCTACGATTGCACTATATTTGTCAATTAATTTTACCAACCATTAAAAACTTCAGAAGATCCTCAATTCCTCAAAATTTAAAGATACTAGAGAAATTCAACAGAAGATGCGAACACTCAAATACAGACCTTGAAATCAGTATAATGGGCAGTGGTGTTCGATCCTAACCTGGAAGGGAAAGTTTGTTATCAAATTCTAAATGAAAGAAAAAATTACACAATAGAAAAATAAAACCTTAAAAACATGGATATTGAACAATATTGAACCTAAATTCCAAAGATAAGAAGAAGATGGGAGTTTCAGAGTTTTCTAACAACAAAAATCGCCACACGAAGATATTAAAGTGAGTGAGAGGAAATAATAATTGAAAAAAGAGAACTATGTGCCTTTACTTGAAAAACATGGATTTTCAACAAACTTGAACCCAAATGCTGAAGACAAGAAGAAGATGGAATTTCCAGAATTTTCCAACAATAACAATCGCCAGATTTGAAGAGAGTAAAGTGAATGCAAGGAAATAATTGAAAAAAGAGAAAGATGGGCCTTATTGAAGGGTAGAACACGTTTTATTATCGTATTATAAAAAATGGCATCATTTTGTAAAGACCAAAACGATACCGTTTTGTTCACAGCAAGGGGAAAATTGGAGGGGATTGGGTTACTGTAACTTCTCATTCCCTTTTTTATATATTACTAGTTCTTGCCAATGCATCCGTGCGATGCATGGGCTGGGTTATTTTGAAGGTAATGTTAGTGTGTTAAATATGTTAATTATGTTAAATTATTGTGAATTACATTTCGAATGTTAGATATGAGTAATTTAAATTATCCCAATTGTAGCATTATATTCAACTGTTTGCTAATAGTAAAAGATGACTGCTATAATTAA
>CAIGRN010151619.1:0-16890 GCA_903798345.1 Fraxinus anomala
TTCTCGATAAGACTCATGAATATCAGTTTCATCCTCATCCTCAGATTCTTCCTCAGATTTTTCACTACGTTCTTCATTCTCAACCTTTTCATTTTTCTTATCGGATTCAATCGTAACTATAGATGTGAAGGCCGTAAAGTTTTGTTAATCCTCACCACTAGAGGTATCACTCTAAGCACTCGAATTTGATTCATAATCACTCAAGGTCATTGCTAATGCCTTACGCCTTCCTTTATTCAAGTTCTTCTTCGAGTTAGGACATTCATTCCTATAGTGAAATAAATCCTATCATTCATGGCATCTAACTGACTGGATTTTCTTATTAGCAGTCCTAGGTTTATTCTTATTACGCTTATCGTTCGAGAATTTACTAGGGACATCATTTTTCTGTTCTTGAGGTTTTCTTCTATTCCTCATTACCGACTAGAATTTTTTAACAAAATAAGCTATTTCGTCATCCTTAAGCATCTCAGTATCAGTTGACTCACTCTCTTATTCCCTAACAGTATTCATGGCTATGAATTTAAACCTTTTAGGTTGAGATACGACGAGTTCATAGATTTGAAGGGATCCTATGAGTTCTTCTATCTTAATAGCATCTAAGTCCTTGCTTTCTTCAATCGCGGTGACTTTAGGTCTAAACCTTTCAGGTAGGGATCTAATTACCAATTTTAGACTTGGGGATCTTCTCACCTAGGTTAAAACTAGAATTAACTATATCGTTAAGTTTTGTATAGAATTCATCAAACGATTCATTATCTTTCATTCTAATTTCATCAAACCTAGAGGTCAACATCTACAATTTAGAGTTTTTAACAGTTTTAGTTCCCTCGTGTATGGTTTCTAATATTTTCCAAACATGTTTAGCTATTTCACACATCGATACTCTCTTAAACTCTTCAGCTTACATAGCTATGAATAGGGCACGAAGGCCGTTACTGTTCCAGTTACACTAAGCTAAGTCATCTTCAATCCAGAGTGAAATATCAGTGGGTGTAGTTACACCAGCAATAGTAGTTGAAGGTGCAGTCCACCCAGTTTGAACGCTGATCCAAATATGCTCATCCAATGCTTTAAGAAAAACTCTCATTCAAACTTTCTAATAAGTATAGTTGCTTCCGTTGAAAAAGATAAGTACGGACAAGGACTGACTCATCTAGAATTAATTGATGGCCAGGAAACGAAATAAGACCCTGATACCAATTGAAATTATGAAGTTCGATTCAAACTATACCTAGATGGGGATGAATAGGTGATTATACAGAATCAAAAACTTAATAATTAACTAGCAACAAATCACTATTGATTATCTCTAGATGATTAATCAAACAATACAAGTTTTCTTACGTTGAAATGCCGCAGTTATATAAAAGCAATAACAAACACAAAGAATGATCACAGAGAAACTCCATTTGGGTAAAAATTTCTGGCACTTTACTAGTCAACAATCCACCATAAACAAATTAATACTTACAGTCCGCCGACTCGACTACCACCAGTACTTTCTGACCTTCTGACTACAATTTCCATAGCTTTCTTGGATTTCGTGCTGTTGCACCAACTTCCAACTGCAGTTTTCAAAGCCCTCGTGGATTGTACGCTCCTACAGCAACTCCCGATTTTGTGAATTCTCCTATCTCTCGTGGATTAACAAAGAACTCCGCATTCTTCAATGACTGAAACTCGAGTCACATTTCCTTGATTTTCAGAACTTTGACAAATATGTAGGAAGTAACAATTTGGTATTTGAGTTGTGGATTTGATGTTTTCATCGCCAAGAACCAATTGCAGAACGAAGGTTGAAAGCCAATTTGATGAAGATGATATGAAGAGAATGTGTTTTTCACAATGATCAACCTTGGAATTTACGTTCAGAGGCGTTTTGATATTTATATGTAGGTTAATGAATGAATGAGCCAAATAAAAATCCTTAAAAAAGCGAATTAAAAATTTTCCGGATAACCCTGTTCCTCGAGCGTAAGTTGGGCGACATATTTTCTGTTTCTGACACTCGAGCCAAGTTTTGGCGACAGTCTAGCAAAATTCCTGCGCTGTTTTTTCTTCTTTTTCATTCTCGAACCCTAGACCTAATATAACTCAATTTTCACTATTTGAAACTTACTCCTTGACTTTTACAACATATTAAATTTAATCCCTTTTGTTCACAGACTTACCAATTACATCAAATACCTATCAACAACTATGCCATGTTAACCGTAAGTCTTTCATGCCATCTATAATTTTAGATAAATTAATAATCATTAAATAACAAAAAATCTCAATCCCAACTCGAGCCACTTTATAAAATTAAAAGCTTTGTTAGATGCATGAATAATAATTTTATTTAAAATCCTTTAGGACCCATTGTACATCAAAAAATTAATATTTGATTAGTAAATAAAAAAAACTTGTAATACATACCAAGAAAGTTTTTACTTGACAACGTATGCTTTCTCAAATAAGCGTTGTCTTAAAGTGTGCGTATAAAAGTCATTTGTTTTTCTTTATACTCAAAGTGAACTTAAACAATGGAGGCCTTTATCTTCATCACATGTTGTATATCTTTTCATTTGGTAGAAAATATTTATTTAGATTACGACCGCTTTAAAGAGCTCTTTTGAAAAAAAAAACAGTTTATAAAATCCAACTATCACCTGAATCATAATCATCATCAGGAGAAGTATATAGCAACCCTTAAATTCTTCATCAATAGATGATTTCATCAGCGTAATTTGATTAGTTCAAAAGATGCTTGACATGACATTCATCATGCTTCTATAGCGTAAATTAGAAATGCCTTACGTAATATACGAATGCCTTCAGTTTCCCCAACTTTGATTCAAAAGCAAATATTTAATGCCAAAAAATAATTTACAATGGTTATTGTCTTCACGTCAATGTTTAAAGCATCATTAGTAAAATTGAAAGTGTTCAATATATTAGGTTTTTTTAATTATTGCACCACCTAATTTAAATATAATGCGGATAATGAATTTCTAATTATCAAATAATTCCATAATCAAACAATTGAATATTTGAAGTATATCAAGAGGTAAAAAATATTGAATGCTAATGCTTGTACGCATATACATGTTAACTGTTGAATTACTAATGGGTTGTGATGCCAATTATATAAGTTGCAATTAGTTCACTGGGCTATGATGAAATTGGGCCTAGCCCATTGTTGGTTTGAGTCTGGCCATTGCCTAATAACACAATGAAATTGGCCTAATACCCAACCCGATAAAGCGGACACATGTGATGCTCTGGACCATTGATCTTCGGCTCATCTACGGTGATGGATTTGTGTATTTAAAGGCTTTAACAGTCACTTTATTGGGATGATTCATTCTTCTTTCTTTGTGCGAAGCTTCTGGGTTCTCTGTGTGTTTTTGTCTCTTCAGTCCCTCTTTTGATTCTTTATGTATTGATCAAAACTTCTGGTTTTGTTCATAAATCTTTGTGATTAGATTCTTAGTGAGTCTTCGGTTGAGGGTTTTGAGTTGTTAGATCAGTTTTCTGATCTTGTTTCCATCGAGTAGCTGCTGTGTTCGTTTCTTTAGGGTTTTGGGTCTTTGTAGCAATTTTTTTGTACAGAAGGGTACAATGATTATTTTGAGCCCTACGTAATAATTGATGTCTTGGATTAATGAATTTTGGGTGTTCTTCGTGTTTGGGAGTTTTTTCTGCTTCTGTTGTCTTTTGGCTCTACAAGTGGTATCATAGCCTTCGTGTTAGCTCTCTGGTCCTTCAATTGGTGGTTCTGGGTATGAAGATTAATTTCACAATCGGATCTCCACTGATCAGGTATTATAGTGAAACCCTAGATTTCTATTTTATGAATATTGGTTTCTGTTGGTGATTTCTTGAGGGGTAAGTGGCTCTCTGGTGATTATTGGCTGGTTCTTGGTGGACAGTCTTCAATCCTTGGCTTCGAGTTGGTTGTTCTGCTGAACCCCTGGGAATTTTTTGGTGGTGTTCTTCGAAGCTGTTTGGTTAAAAATTCCTAACCCTTTAATTTCTTGTTATTTTGATTCTGAATATTGAAATTTTCCCTATTTTCCTCGTTGTTATTTCTTTTATTTATTGTGATTATGAATTGTGCCTTGACTTGGGATCGTGAATCTCACAGAATCCTAGTGAATTCTAACACGCAAAAATTTGAGGAACTTCCCACATTAATCTGTCTAATATTACTGTAACATATTTGGTGCTTTACTGTGATATTGGTTTGTTTAATAATGCTCCCTATGATGATTGTTTGCATAATAACTCTCTCGTTGAAAAACATAGTTTGGTAAAATTTCATTGGGATAAAAATACAAATGAAAAAAAAAAGAGTACAAATAATTGTAATAAAATTGGAGTAATAAAATGTTGCATTGTTACAACAATGATAAGAAAACGCAATTGAACAATACTCAAGTGAAGGAAAAGTGTATAGTTACTCCCATATTTTCAATAAATAAAAATATATATTGAATCATCCATATCTTGTATGTCAGTATTTTCAATACCATAATTCTAGTGAAATATATTTCGTATTGTCTTATTGTAATCTTCAAGCAATATCATTTTCTAATAGATATTTATCCATCATTCTTTGACTTGAACCAACATGATGATTCATTGAAAAATAAATTTTGATGTTGCCTTTTTTAGGAGTCTCATAAATTATTTATAACATATAAGAGTATTATTTTAAGAATATGTTTCTTGTACGTTATTGACATTCAGTACACGCAAAAATATGCCTCGTTAAAGGCTTGCTAAAAAAATCATGTAAAAAAAAATCCTAATGAAGGAAAAATAGTACATATTCTTTTTGAGTACGCTACAAAAGTGGGCTTATGAAATACCTTGCATGAAAAATTCAATAAGACAAAATCTTGATCAAGGAAAAAATAGAACACATGTATTTACCCGCTCTTAAAATAACATCACTTGAGTTACCTGTTTCGGACATATTAAATCCTTCAAGAATTTATATGTGATCGCGTCCACCACATGATAATTTATCTATTTATATAATTCTTTGCGAAATTCATTATGTTAAGAGCTGTGCATTACATGTTACGACTCTATCTTTCTCATTTTTTTTCTCATAAATACACTTTATGTGTTTGTACTGCAAGACCAGAAACTTTAAGTTTATTTAAGAAGTTCAATTTTGCTAGGATTGCTTCATTTCATTTTATCAATTATTTCTTCAATTGATAAGCGTTGACGAATTTATTTCAATAGTATTTCTATGAAGCAATACATCATGTACAAAATCATCGTTGACAACTTTTTGATTATATTTTTTCCCATAATGACGTAACTTATTGAGATATCTCCACTTTCAATAATTCAAGTATTTAAACCTCTTCTAGGGTTTTATAATTATTTAGTCTCCTAATTGGTTCCTTATTTGCTTTTTTTTTTTTTTGGGGAGAATTTTTATCTTTAGAATCGAATGTCACAATGCTTCAGGCATGTCATTTATATAATGCTAATAGTTTGTACTTCTAAGACATTAATACGAGATATAACATATATAGCTGGTTTTTGAGATTTGATTAATCTTTTATAAGTGAGTAAGAATATATCTTGCAATTGAGTTATTTTTTTAGATTGTCAAGTGCAAGAATATAGATAACACAATATGATTTGTTATGTATTTTTTCAACTACTAATTTCTCTTCCTAATTCTTAAAAAATAACTCAACCATATGATTATTAGCAAACCAAGTTACCTGCCCCGTTGAGGGAAACTATTCATTAAATAGCCTGAAGTGACTAGCCCAAGGAGTCTCACTGGTTTTACATCAACCATCATGAACCTGCTTAGCACCTTCTTCACATATTCTCCTTGTGACAGTTTCATGAGGTCACCATCCCTTGTGATTCTCATTCCAATGATTTATTTTGTCACATCCAAATTCATGATTGCAAAATTCCTCGGATAACTCGTTTTTCATCTTGTCTATTTCTTGTTTGCGAGCACGTACAATGAACATGTTATCAACATATAACCATAGGATAATATAAGAGTTACCAAAGTTATTTACATTAAAAACAATGATCTGCATGACACCTTATGAAGCCAATACTACACATAAAACTAATAAACTTCTTATATCACTGTCTCGGAACTTGTTTAAAACCATCCACTCTTTTGAAGTCTACAGATCATTTTTTCATTCCCACGTACTTTGAAGCCTTGTGGCTATATTATGTAAATTTTCTTCCAAATCATCATAGAAGAAAAATGACTTTACATCCAACTTTTCTAGGGTGCAAGTCTTCCTTTACAACAAGGCCAAGTACTGCTCTAATTATGGTTAATTTAACCACAAGAGAAAACAACAGTTTAGTCAATGTTGTCTTTATGTTGAAATCCCTTTGCAATCAACCTTACTTTATATTACTTATTGTCATCATGTTCTTTTTTTAACTGGTAAATCTATTTATTTCGCAAAGCCTTCTTTCCTTTGGTAACTATGTCAATTGGCATGTCTGATTGTCATGTCAAAACCTTCTTTCCTTTGATAACTTTGTCAGTTGTCATGTCGGATTAGACCATAATGAGTTCATCTTATCTCTCAGACTAACTCCCAATTGTTTGATTCATCAATCTGCACATCTTCATTGTAACTTTTTGATTCACCTCTATCAATCAATAGAACATCATGCAAAGTTGGAGAGAATCTCTATGGCGGTCTACTAGTTTTGTTGGATATTTTGAGTTAAGTTACAGAGGTGTTTTTATGTACTTCTAGGAATATATTTTCTTGATCTTCAAAATGAGCATTCTCTAACTCAATGACTGGAGGATCTTTCAACGAGACTACCTCATATTTCTTAATGTCAAGACTTATGCATTTAGAATCTGTTACCAACCTATCCTTATACAAAATATTTTTATTGAAGATCACATCCTTGCTGATTACCTTTCAAGTTTGATAATCCCAGAAATGATAACCAAACTCGTTATCACCTTACCCAATAAAGAAACACCTTTCTGATTTAGCATTAAGCTTGCTTCTCACAACAAAATCAATTTGAATGTATGAAATACAACCAAACACTTTTAATGGTAAAATATTTACATCCTTACAGCTCCAAACCTCTCTTGGTATTCTATAGTCCAATTGTGTTGAAAGACTTCTGTTGATCGTATAAGTTGCACTGCTAATAGCTTGAGCCTAACTGTGATAACCCATCATATAATCTCATGCTTCTAGCACGCTCGTTTAAAGTCTTATTCATCATTTCAATCACACCATTTTGTTGAGGTATTCTTGAAATAGTCTTTTTCATCTTGATTCTATTATCAATACTTCTGAAAATCATCATCTACATATTCTCTGCATTATCCGACTACAAATACTTCACCTTCAAATTTATTTCATTTTCAACCATTAGTTTCCATCACAATTGAGTTGATAATTAAATCTAGATATTAATTCAAATTAACACCATTTTGTTTCCTTCTAATAATAATTTTCTTGAATTGTTGCGGAATTCCAAGAGAGTTTACTTTTAAAAAGTGAATTTTTGGTAATTTTTTTGCTATATTTTATCTATAGTTGTGTTGTTTTTGTTTCGATTTGTGCTGAGTTAACTTAAACTTTAGCTGAACAGGTGGTAACTCATTTTATTATTTTATTAGTTATTTTTGGCCTTTTTTAGTAATATTTCGTTTGCCCTTTTAACGTAAATTACAAACTCGATTTGAGCCCAATTTTTGGGATATTATTTCTCTTATTACATATTTTCTTTTGGTATGAATATTTGAATTTTTCTATTTTTGGTAAAATTTCGATAATTATGATCTTTTTAGTTATTTAACTCGACTTGTGGGTTATTTTCGCATATGGAATGGGTAATAAAGAATTTTCTTGCGTTTCTCTTTGGTAATCTTCGACGAATTTTAGCCTGCAGAATAATTATTATTCTGATCGGCGTCAGTTGGTATCAGATCATCAGCATCTTCTTGGGTGAGGTTTCATCAGTCCTACCATGGTTGGTGGTCGTGGTCGTCGTGTGCAGGTTCCGAATGAGGAAGTCCCATACCATGATCGTAACGTTCAGGATGTGACGATTGAAGATTTATAGAGGTAAGTTGCGAAGTTAACTCAGCGTCTAGAGGGCATGATTTCGCTGATCGTGAATTGGAGGGTCACGATTTTGACACTAGTTTTGAAAACTTGTATCACAATCATGCTTGAATCTGGGAGCACCGTGGTAGGGAAGATCGTCACGTAGACTTCGATTTTAGAATGGATCTACCCGAGTTTTTTGGTACTTTACAAGTCGAATGATTTATTGATTGGTTGAATGAAGTTGAACGAATTTTTGAATATAAGGAAGTTCCAGATCGTGTCAAAGTAAGGCTGGTTGCCATCCAACTCAAGGGCAGAGCATCTGCATGGTGGGAACAGTTGAGGCGTTCACGAAATAGGTAGGGTAAGGCTAAGATTACTGATTGGGAGAAAATGAAGAAGAAGATGAAATGTCACCTCCTTCCTTTTGGCTACACCCAAACTTTGTTTCAACGGTTTCATTCTTTGAGGCAAGGTACGAGATCGGTTGATGATTACACGGAGGAGTTCTATCAATTGATAGTCCGGAATGATCTATCTAAGATAGAATAACAGATGGTAGCACAGTATTTGGGGGGATTACGACAGCCCCTGTAGGATGTCATCAGTCTTAACTCGTTGTAGACCGTTTTTGAAGCATACCAGCGTGCACTTGCTGTGGAAAAATAACAGAACATGAGGCCAGTGATCAGAAATAAAGGTAGTCAGTCGTTTCGTCCTCAAGCACCATGTCCTGCTCAAAAGCCACCGTAGGAAAATTCTAGCTCGTGTATTAAATGTTTCAGATGTGGTCAACAGGGACATAGAGCAACGAATTGTAGGAAACCAGCTAGTCGGACCGGTAAAAATCTATTGATTAAGAAAGATGTAGTAGACGAAACTGAGGAGGTTGGAGAGCCTGTATATGATGATGATGATGAAGATGTGCATGGGACTCTAGTCGTGCGCAAGAGTCTATTAACTCCCAAAGGTGACTCACGGGACGACTGGTTGAAGACCAACATCTTTCACACAACTTGCATAGTAGCCGATAAGGTATGCAAATTGATTATTGACCGTGTGATGTTGTGTCAATGGACGCTTGTCATGTATTGTTAGGCCGACCTTAGCAATTTGATCACAGCGTTATTCATGATGGGATGAAGAATACATATTCCCTTAGCATCAATGGGAAAAAGGTTGTGTTAGCTCCTCGTTGGGAAGAAACCACTCCTGTCCCGGTAGTCAATAATACCAACCTACTTTCTATGTCTAGGTTTTTAGTTGAGATTGAGCGTGAAGATATAGTTTATGCTCTACTACCTCGTGGGAATAGTACGATAGACGAGGATCCAGATTTATCGACAGAAGTGCAGCAGATGCTAACGGAGTTATCTGTTCTAATGCCAGAAGATCTCCCTCCAGGGTTGCCGCCTATGAGAGATATTCAACATCAGATTGACCTTGTTCCGAGATCGAGTTTGCCTAATTGACCGACTTATCGCCTCAGTCCAAAGGAAGCTAAAAAGTTGCAGCGACAAGTGGTAGAGTTGTTGGAGAGGGGCTACATCCGTGAGAGTATGAGTCCATGTGTTGTTCCTGCTCTACTGGTATCGAAGAAAGATGGTTCTTGGCGTATGTGTGTTGATAGCAGAGCAATCAACAGGATTACAGTGAAGTACAAGTTTCCAATTCCCCGCCTGGATGATATGTTAGACCAACTATCTGATTCTAAGGTCTTCAAAAAAATTGACCTTAAAAATGGATATCACCAAATCAGAATAAGGCTTGGAGATAAGTGGAAGACAGCGTTTAAGACGCAACATGGATTGTATGAGTGGATGGTCATGCCTTTTGGACTATCCAATGTACCCAGCACCTTTATGAGATTTATGCATCAGATTTTACGGCCTTTCATAGGAAAGTTCGTGGTAGTCTACTTTGACGACATCCTCATTTATAGTCCACCGTGGGCATCACACTTTGATCACCTCCGTGCTATTTTGGATATCCCGAGGACGGAGCGCCTATTCGTTAATCAGAAGAAGTGTTCTTTCTTCACCACTTCTGTAACTTTTCTTGATTTTGATCAAAAATAGATGCAATCTTGGAATTGCCCAAACCAAAAACCTTGTACGATATCATAAGTTTCCATGGATTGGCATCATTCTACTGCCGATTCATCAGAAATTTCAGCACTCTGATTATCCTAATCACATAATGCCTCAAGGGAGATTCTTTCTAGTGGTCCAATGAGGCAGATACTAGCTTTCAGTTGGTCAAGCAAAGGATGACAGAGGCTCCAATTTTGGCACTTCCAGATTTTGAAAATGTTTGAAGTAAATTTTGATGCATCTGAGGTTGGCATTGGTGGAGTTTTGAGTCAGGAGGGACATCCAGTGGCCTTTTTCAGTGAAAAACTATCAGAGTCAAAGAAGAATTATTCCACCTATGATTTCGAGTTTTATGCTATAGTTCAATCCCTGAAACATTGGCGTCATTACCTAATATAAAGAGAGTTCATTCTTATCACTGATCATGAGGTCCCGAAGTACATTAATGATCAGCACAAACTGAGTAGACGACATGCCAAGTGGGTAGCGTACTTATAGGAGTTTACGTTTGCACTAAGGCACAAAGGTGAGAAGCTGAATCGTGTTGTTAATGCATTGAGACGTCGCAGATTACTCCTTACCATCATGAGCACCAGCATAGTAGGATTTGAGGCATTTCCTAATATGTATCTGCAGACCCTTCTTTCGGGAAGATAATTCGGGAGGTAATTGACAATCAACGACATGATTTTATTTGCATAATGGGTATCTATTTCGTGGATTATAGTTGTGCATTCCAGATTGTTCACTAAGGCAACAGATTATTAGTGAACTTCATAACATGGGCCATTTCGAGCGGGATAAGACATTGGCTTTGGTCTCCTCTAACTATTATTTGCCCAAACTAAGCAGGGATGTGGCTCATCATGTAGAGCGCTGTTATGTGTGTCAGCGGTATAATGGAGTTCTTACTAATGCAGGACTTTACACGCCTTTACCAGTACCTGAAGCCCTTTGGCTTGATGTCAGTATGGATTTTGTATTGGGACTACCCCATACTCAATGAGCTTTAGATACTATTTTCGTTGTTTTTTTACAGGTTTTCAACGATGGCCAATTTATAGCTTGGAAAAAAATAATGGATGCTACCCGAATCGCCCATCTTTACTTCAAAGAAATTGTGCGTTTGCATGTGTTCCTCAATCAATTACCTCTGATCGTGACATCAAGTTCATGAGTCATTTATGGAAAAGTTTATGGGAGAAGCTGGGGATGCGATTGAATTTTAGCAGCGCCTACCACCCTTAGACAGATGGTGAGACCGAGGTGGTGAACTGAAGCTTGGGAAACCTTTTGAGGAGTCTGACGGGAACTAAACCGAAGCAATGGGATTTGACATTACCTCAGGCAGAAATTACCTACAACAAGTCGAAGAATAGAACCATTGGGATGAGCCCATTTGAGATTGTCTATGGTCAGAACCCATCCGGGGTACTTGATTTATCCCTTATTCCACGAGTGGGTTGTTCGAGTACGAGGCAGATGAGATGGCAGAACATTTTCGAAGTATCCATGAACAAGTGAAGCTCGCCATTCACGAGAGTAATGTAAAGTACAAGGTTCAGGCTGATAGTCACCGTCGTCAGGTACTTTTTGAAGTTGGTGATTGTGTTTGGGCTGTATTAACTCGTGATTGTTTTCTTGTTGGGGAGTATAATAACCTTAAGAAGCGGAAGATTAGACCCTGTGAGGTCTTGCAGAAGATCAATGATAATGCCTACAGACTGCGCTTCCCCAGCCATTTGAAGACTTCTGATGTCATTCATGTAAAGTACCTAAGTCCTTGTTTTGTGGATTCTTATGACACTACTATGAACTGGAGAACGAGTTCTTTCCAACCCGGGGAGACAGATGCAAGAGAATCCGAGTTAGATGATGCCGAATTGTCTGATAGTTCGTTGATGGCGCTAAGATACCATGAGTTGGCGGATCAATGCAAAAATAGCAAGTAATCGACATTCTTTACATCCAATTCGAAAAGCTCTTTTTGGCACACACATCGTGGTCACCCAGCTTCGCTCAGTGTGCATCCACTGTTTTCCTTTTCTAATCCTAAATTTTAATAATTTTTTTGCATTTTTTAGTAATATTTCGTTTTCCCTTTTAAAGTAGATTACAAATTCGATTTGAGCGCATATTATTTCTCTTATTACATATTTTCCTTTGGTATGAATATTGGGATTTTGCGAATTTTGGTAAAATTTCGATAATTATGATCTTTTTAGCTATTTAACCTGGCTTGTGGGTTATTTTCGCATATGGAATGAGTATTTTTGGCGTTTTCTCTTATGTTCTTCTCTGCAAATTCTTCGATGATTTTTTGCGTGCAGAATAATCATTTTTCTGCTCAGCATCAACTTTTCCCATCATAATTGACCTTCAAGTAAGGAGTTATTGTTGCTTATGAACTTGTCAAGAGATCCGTTTGGAATGAAATCATATATGAGAGCTCTTTTGGAACCCTCAAAGAAAAATCTGAGGAGAGTGACAATGTTAATGTGGGAACTTGTGCTAATACTTGCAACCTCATTGATGAACTCTTCTCCATTACCTTTTGAGTCTTTCAAAATTTTTACTACTACAAGATGATCATTTTGTAGCTTTCCTCTATAGACAATAGCAAAGCCCCCTTCTCCTAACTTGTCACAGAATGAATTGGTCATCTTCTTGATATCTGAGTATTTATATCTTCTTGGTGCACGATCCCCATGGTTCTTCAAGAATAATTCAATGTCCTTATCATTTTATTTTTTCCTTTCCAAATGAGTGTATAGTTTCTTATGCTAAAAGTGAATAAGATTACGAAGAAGAGGGTTGTAGCAGCTGGAATACCTGTAATGAGAAACAATGTTTATATTAATAAACTGAAATACATAAGAAATGGAAACAAAATTTTAAGGATATACCTGCAATTAAAATCAGTTTCAATTTAATTTTTCCGTTTCCTTTTCCCTTTTCTTTCTCTTCTGCAGCTGAAGTAAAAACTCATGTTAGATCAAGCAAACATACTAAACAAGAAGGGAAATCATTTTTCTCATTATACTCTCTTCTGTACCTAAAATCTTTGATAAGCCATATGAACATGAAAAATAATAAGAGTCAAGAGATTTTCGGTGATAACGCCTTTTATATTTAAAAAGACCTTTAGCATGTAACTGATTGACGTTGAACTCTATACTTGATTTGGATTTTGATTTAAATTGACATCACGTGACCAACTATAGACTATGATGCTAAATGAAAAATATGTGAAAAAAGGTTAACCTCAATACATATTTAAGCTGACAATATTTTACCCTCAAGTATTATGTACTGGTTATACCTCTTTGACATTTAAAATTGATTCCCGATGTTAGTTGTACAGTGGCCTCCTGTATTATGACACCCATTGCAATCCTCAGACAGATGCCATTCGAGTTCATATTCATCGGTAAACAGATCCCAGAAATTCATCGACTTGACATCATATTGCGAATACATTGGCACTGGGATAGCCATTTGGGGTCAGGGGTGGACCCACATGGAGTCATGTGGGGTCAAATGACCCTACATATTTTTTTTTTGTTTTGGGATTTTTTTTTATATCAAGTACCTGGCCCAACTACCCAATGACCAGTGTCCCAGCCTAAACTTAAAACTTAAAACTAATCAATCAACTCCCAGGCCCAGCCCAAAACCGCAAGAGTCAAGATCGATGGCATCGATTTCAATTCATTCTCAAATCTCAACCTTCCACCTTAACTCCGGCTCTCCTTTCACCTTTACGTCTCCTCCAGCCAGCCTCCGATCGGTTGTAGCTCGGTGCCGGCGACTCCGCTTCAAGCTTCATCATCCTTCGACAATAGCAGCCCGCCAACAATTACTTTGAGTTCGATTCTTCGAGCCCCTGCTTCGCGCCTTCGTGAATTGCCTCTGTGCACTGTCGTCAACTTCGAGCCCTAGTCTAGACCAGCTGCACCTACTGGCTGCTTCGCCTGGTTGCTTCACGGATTGCCTATCTCTGTGCACTGTAAGTCTATCTAGCCCGAGTCATCTGCTTTTTTTTCCTCTTTGGTAATTGATAATTTGATAATTTGATCTATATTTTGCATATACATTATTGATTATAAATAAACCTTTTGGGCTTTATTTGGTGGATTTGGGTTTTCCATTCTTGGGTGAGGCCGTGAGGTACAGAGTTATTCATATGGATTATGTGGTTTGGTGATTTGGAAATTGGATTGGTGATTCGGTGGTATGATTCTGAAATTGGATTGGTAATTCTGTGGTTTGGTGATTGTGGTATGAATTGTATCTCAAATGTGGATGATTATGATTTCTGTGGTTTGTATGAATTGTATCTCAAATGTTGAATTTGAGAATCATAGTTTCAGTTTGATATGTAATCAAGAATTTGTTTTGTAACAGGCATGGAGAAATATTTTAAACGAAAATCCATATATTCGAGTGTGGAGGAAATTATTGTTGAAACGAGTTCTCATAAAGAAAAAGAAGGTCGGGAAGAATTAGATAATGGGAGAAATAGAGATGTTTACGATAAAATTGATTTAGCACAACTGCCTTCGGATCCTGGATTAAGAACTCCAATTGTGAGTTATAATGTTAATGTTCACGATGAAATTAGAAGAGCATATGTACGAAGTGGTCCATGTTAGCCTCGAAATCACTTGTGTCCACAGAAATAATTTGGAGATTTGTCGTTAAGACGATTTAAAACTTCTTGGTTTAATGACTTTCCTGATTGGCTGGAATACAGTATAGCAAAAGATGCCCTATTTTGCTTTTATTGTTACCTTTTCAATCCAAATTTAGAAGAATATGATGGGGGTGATTCTTTTGTTGATGGAGGGTTCTCGAACTGGAAGAAGAAATGAAGGCTTCAAACTCATGTTGGGAAAAGTGGTAGTGCATACAACCAAGCGCCGATTAAGTATGAGGCTTTTGTGAATCAGAAACAAAATATTTATTGTGTTCTCTTTAAGAAGTCAAAAAGAACGAAAGATGAGTATCGAATTCGTCTGAATGCGTCAATTGATTGCGTTCGATTGCTTCTACAACAAGGGCTTTCATTTCGTGGGCATGACGAATCTGAAGATTCAAGAAATCAAGGAAATTTTCTTGAACTATTGCAGTGGTTATGTGATCATAATAAGGAGATTAAGGATGTTTCTTTGAAGAATGCTCCCGAAAATCTTCAGTTAATATCACCTAAAATTTAAAAGGATATTGTGAGTGCTATTTCACTTGAAACACTTGATGTTATTATGGAGGATATTGGTGATGGGTTGTTTTCTATTCTTGTTGATGAATCTCGGTATGTATCAGTTAAGGAGCAAATGTCAGTTGTTCTACATTATGTGAATCAGAAAGGACAAGTCATGGAACATTTTATCGGTGTTGAACATATCTCTAGTACCACAGCTCTCTCACTTAAGGATTCTATCGATCACTTATTCTCAAGATTTAACTTAAGTATATCTAGTTTAAGAGATCAGGGATATGATGGGGCAAACAATATGCGAGGTGAGTACAACGGTCTCAAAGCACTTATTTTGAAAGAGAATTCAAGTGCTTTCTATATTCATTGTTTTGCTCATCGATCACTTGTAGCTGTGGCAAACACGCATGCAGCTATTGAAAATTTCTTTACTTAAGTGAATAAAGTGGTAAATGTGGTTGGCGGATCGGCTAAGCGATGCGATCTTCGAGAGAGAAAAAAGGCTTGAAGTTGTTGAATCGTTGAATATTGGTGAAATCTCAAGTGGAAAGGGTCTTAATCAAAAAACTACCCTTCAGCGACCCAGTGATACTCGTTGGGGCTCTCATTATAGTTCTTTACTACACTTGATTCTTATATTTTCTACTATAGTTGATGTCGTTGAGATGATTGCCACTGATGATAATAGTTGTGGAAAGCGAGGGGAAGCGTGTATTTTGTTGGGATCTGTGTTGACATTTGGCTTTGTATTCAGTCTACATCTCATGAAAAAGGTATTGGGTATTTCAGATGAATTGTAAAAATCATTACAAATGAGAGATCAAGATATTGTCAACGCTATGAAATTAGTGAAAATATGCAAAGAACGACTCCAAGCAATGAGGGACAATGAATGGGAATTCATTGATGTTCCCAACATGGATGATATTTTTATACTTCTAGGCCGTTCACGGCGTAAAATGCAAGGAATGACAAATTTGCATCACTTTCGTGTGGATTTCTTCTATACTGTCATCGATATGAAAATTCAAGAGTTGAATGATCGTTTATCTGAGGTAAATAGTGATTTACTCCTTTGTGTTGCATGCTTGTGTCCAGATAATTCATTTTCGACTTTCAACAAGGACAAGTTAATTCAGTTGTGTGAGTATTATCCCAAAGATTTTACACCAGTAGAGATCTTGGCTCTTGAAGAGCAAATTCAGACATATATTATTGATATGCGCACAACCGAAGATTTTCAAGGCTTACGAGGTCTTAATCATCTTGTAGAAAAGTTGGTTGAAACGAAAAAAAAAATGAAATGTATCCATTAGTGTACCGACTTGTAACATTGGCGTTAATTCTTTCAGTTGCTACTGCTACTGTTGAGAGTATTTTCTGCAATGAAAATTGTCAAGAATCGACTGCGTAGTCGGATGGGAGATCAATGGTTAAGTGATAGTTTGGTTTTATATGTTGAAAACGATGTACTTAACAATATTGATAA
>CAIGRN010151629.1:0-16557 GCA_903798345.1 Fraxinus anomala
GCCGAGCGGTCGAGCCGACGAGCTGTTCGACTCGATTGCCACCTCTAGTCTGTATGGTAATCGATGTCTTATTTAACATAACTCAATTTCAATGTAAAAAAGGACCAAAACAAATGTGGTCCTTTTAAATATCACAGAACAAATCATCTCCCAAAATGAGTACCATCCAAAATGGTTTTGAGTAACACGAGGCATACTTGAAAAATAACTTAAAATCAAGAGAAGTCAAGGAGAATCAATTAAAACCATCAAAATAATAATGCTACATAGGATTTTGTTACTTGGATAAAATATCAGCATGAATGATACTATTTAACACTATTAATATTAAAAAATCGATTTAGGTAGCATTTAATATTAAATGAAATGTAAAATTAAATAAATTACACAATTTTTCTTTAATTGAGCCTATTATATAATGATACTTAAATTGTTACTCCAAAATCAGTGGTGCTAGATAACATTATTCTATCAGTATATGTTGAACCAATCATAATAAAGTTGAACCAATCATGTTTGGTGAGCATCATGATTTATACTATTGTTTACACTTTACCACATAACATTATACCACTGGAGAGTTTAAAAAGAAAACAGTTATTTCATCCAATTATTTGTTGACAACAATAGTAATGTCAACAATGGTGTTAAAAAAAAAAAGTACAAATGGCATAAAGTTGAACTATCAAATAATTATAATTTTGGTAGGTAAAAATAAAATTAAAATTCTAAATCTCATGTAATTTATATTCTTTTTGGTTCAAAGAGTTGTATAACATGGGATCCAGTTAACATGCCTCGTTGTGAACATCAATACTCCAGCCCTTTAACATTATGATGGAATAGAGGGAGTGAATTTTTAATGGGGATAGTTAATGGAAATTCTCTTTTATAGCTGGAATATAAAAAATGTCTAATATTCATTAAATTATTGAAAATATCCAAAATGCCAAGCGAAAAGTCTAACATGTCTTTTTGCAGAAATGTCCACATTAATGTGCTGAGATGTCATCGCCCACGGAGGTAGAACATTATCCCGCAATTTACGTAATGTGATGGTTGGTGCACATAGATCAAGGTCGAATAATGCTGCTTGACCAGGGTGATTGATAGAAAATTGGATGACAAAGTGGGTGGCAACAATTGATTTTTTTATTTTTCAAACTATCCAATTATGTATTGACACGTATTCTCCTATTTTTAAATGTGTCATTTAGCTTGTCATTGTAGCAAGGTTCATCAAGGTCCTTACAAAACATAGTTTATTTGAGAATCATTCTTCCTCGGCCCACAACTGAAGCTCCATCTCCAAAGAATACATATTTTCTTCACACCACAAATCGTACCTTCTCGTTAACCTGCAATTTCCACCATCTCGCAAATCGATACATATTTCAGAACATCTGCAGTTTTTGAGGTAACAAAATATTTTGTATCACACCTCCGATTAATTAAAGATCAAAGAAGAATAAACTTTAAACTTAAGCTAACACTCAATATAAGTGTGCAAGTTTTGCACCGATTGACATGATTGTTACAGTGCATCGCATATTATTTAGTGAGTTGTTATTGAAAATTTAGTTAAAAATTCTCCTATCCAATCAGCATACTCGTTTCAGTATAAAGGTTCTAATTCAATCTTTATCCGCTTAATTTACGAGAATCGAAATGTTCGAATTTATTAGAGGTCGTTCTCTTTGGTCGTTTTGGGTCGTTTTCTGTTTTCGATTTTTCAAAACAGTGAAAACATGTTCTCTTTCCTATTTTGGAAAACGCATTTTTGAAAACGAAAAAAAATTTGTACACAAAACAGAAAACGATAAAATCATCGTTTTGGACGTTTTCAAGCCAATCCTACGAAAAACTTGAAAACAAGGGAAACAAACTTGAAAACAAGGGAAACAAGGGACATAGAGAAAGAGAGAGAACACGTTTTCCTTTTTTTATTTTCGAAAATAATTTTTAAAAATGTAAAAAAGAACACATTTTTAACAATCTCAAAATACACCCCCAAAACACAAAACTCAAAATGAATTCAAAACTCAAAACACAAAACTGAAACACAAAGAGAACGGTCCCTTAATGTTTTAGACTTTGCGGCAACAACCTTTTTAGACAGTATGTTGATTGGTTACATAACGAATTCACATTCTCCCTTGTTTCGAAAGAACTTCTCTAACTGAAAATTGTAGTTGATTATTCCCATTTTCAATGTAAATCCCAAAGACAACACGGAATGATCGACATTATTTTATAGATAGAAGTACTACTCGAAATACACTAACAATATCGAGTACCATCTTGATAGAGTTGTGCTAGAAATTATGGGAATAAGATTTTGGAATTTATCTACGGGATTAAACACTATCAACAAAAATTAAAAATCGGAGTACCCACGAAGCTATTCGTGTTATGTGATATGTCCAATCGTGCTTTTGTTAATTTTTGCACAAATGAATATGCGCGTTCGATAATGTCAAAAGTTCATAATATTAAAACAATCAAGCTATTTGACAACCATTGTCGACAATTTTGGTGTTATTAAAATTGGAGTTGTTGATTTAAAAAACAATTTTAAAATTGAGGAATATGATACCGTCAAGTGTGAAATTGTCAAATATTGTACAAATAGCATAATTCATATTAAAATATGGCAGCATCATTTCAGCAATTGTAGCTGCATGCTCTTTCATTCATTATATGCATGTGTTTACACGAATTCTATGTATGCAAGTTTTCAATCATTCATTGCATTAAAAGTCACAAAGGCTTTATTGTCGGGTTTAGATGGAAAGTTTCACACCATGAAAATAAAATTGCAATAAGATATTGATACAAATTCCGGTTCGTATGCGTTGGAAACTCTACTGGAAGCGCTTGATTAGTTGAAACATGATGATGGTTAGGTTATGCTAAAAATTCTTTGATAATTTAAGTTTTTTTTATTGTTTATTAAATTAAAAATTTTTGGATTCCAAAAATATTTGCTTTATTGCCCTAATATATAAGGGAAAATTATAATTAGTCCCCCAACTTTGTGAAATGGAACTTTATTCAATTTTTCCTAATACATATATCTCCAAACTTTATAATATTAGGACTTCTATTTCTATAGCACTCTTTATATGTTCAAATAATCAAACAAAGTAAGCTCTTCATTTTAACTTTTTAATAACCATTGCAAACGTGACATCTACTAAGTTTTAAGAGACATTTTGGCGAATATACTTTATTTGCAAGACGTGTCATTTTAGCGTCAAAATAGTCACAGTTCATTTAGCGGGGATCGAGTGTCACTGCTTTTTTGAAAATGTTGGGATTTTAATGGTGCACTAGATCCAATAACTTAGCTACACAAGAAGTGCTTGCAATAAAGAAAGTGGGTCATAAATGAACTCATTGTATTAGCTTAAGAAAGAAGAAAGAAATTTACAAATTTGATATTCCAACCTCAACGAGATCTGAATCATGCCATGAGAAAGATGAAGCGTCACTGAATACTCATTAATTTTGTGAATACTTGGAAATGCTATAATCAAAAGTTAAATAACTTTTAAAGAATATAAAATATTCACGGGATTTCGAAAAAAATTTCAAATTTTATTGACAATCGTCAAAACGGCAAAGCTCTTATTGAGTTATAAATAGCAAATCATAAGAAGAAAATCTCACAAAGACGTAATTAGAGTACAAACCAATAAAAATAAACATAATAATAAATCGAAAAATGCTATGAGTGCATAACCCATATGTGTGTCTATCATGTGATTATGTTTATCCATAGGGCCCTCCTCTCCATTCCCCACATAATGTCCTGCAACTCTGGTTCTCAGATTTAAATGCCTGGCCCCTTTGCTAAATGATTTACGTCTAATAACGAAGTTTTTTATATTGAAATATATATCAACGATCATTTTTTGACCAAAAAAATGAAAAAATAACTCTTTACAACAAAAATTTCTGTCACTAAAAGTGAAATTTCTCGTGGTCCTTCTCAACTCAGTCATAAATTATATGTCAAAGATTTACAAGGTCATGAATCAAATCATTATAGGGTAATATACATCAGGTTAGATGGAACCATTTTCTCCGTGTCATCATTTCGTGTCAAATTTCTTAGGTTGAACGTTGAAGGGAACAAAGATAGCACATTTATCAGTCAAGAAATTCCAAATGAGAATCAAATTGTGAAGTAATTCAAGCAATTGGTTGGAGATTTTATTAACTTTCTTGACTCTTTGGAAATGAGTATTATGGTATACTACCCACAATGCATATGATCTTGCTTGGGGACATGAACGATTCCAAAACTCTTCTTAAAGGAAGATCTCTCTTGAAACCCACACATGAAATACAAAAAGGAAAAAAGGTAAAGTTTCGGGATCATTTGCGTCAATTTCCCTATTATTTGACAATTATGCCCAACTATTTTGAGTAGCAGAAGTTTTATAAAAAAGAGCAAAATTTCATGATAAACTCTTAACTTCTTGATTCACTCACATATATCAATAAAGAGAGAACAATTTTGGGAAACTTCTCTGGATTTTGCTACTTTGACAGAAAATTTTAACAGCTGCTTTGACATATTTTGAAGTGATAAAATATGATTTGATAAGAAAGCTGATTGTATTTAAAACAGTCAAATAATTTAATGTCACTTGGTATTATGTCAAATTTTATGTTAAAAAATCTGGCACCGTAGTATGATTTAACTTCTCAAGACTCTTTACTATATAATAATTAAAATCAATTGATTGTCTTAAGTCTTGCAACTCGTATTTAAAACAATGAGCCTGTTTGAGTAACATTAGAAGATTAAAAATATATTTTGGAATAGTAAATTGATGTAGAATGTGTTGTTAAGAAATAAGATTTTTTTTTTGAATTTGCGTGTAATATTATTTTATTGAAAAATATGTAGTTGAAAATAAGAAAGATAAAAATATATTTTGAAAAAAAAATGAGAATCAAACAAGAGCAAAAAATAAATTTGAATAATTATCAAATTTCTAAATACTGACTAGCTCTAGATAAAGATAAGAATTAGAAATAACGACTAAATATAAATAAAATTAAAAATAATGACTAGTAGAATCAGGCACTTGCTGCCAATATTATCCATTCATCTTGCCAATAAGAATTTCCTTTTGAATTTCTATTCGTAGGCAAATATACAAATATAACCTCTATAAACCCATTAATTATAAACTAATAACCTCCATTATATAGTAATTTTAGAGTCCTCTCTTGGTTCGATTGTATGAATTAATAATTTCGATGAATTGATAAAACCTTTTTTTTTTTAAAGAATGTCTACAAATTTCTTGGTTTCATTCATACTATACAAAATCTGTTTTGAAAGCCCATGTCCTTTTACCCTTGTGACTTTCTTTTTCGTCCCTCACAATTCAAACTCAAGATCGCTGCCTTATAATGTACTTAAGTTAAATCTTGATATCAATTGACTAATGACTCGACTTCTGTGACTAAATCATTAACTCATTACATATTATCTTTTTTTGGAAGAGTATCAGGTATCTTATCTCTTATGACTTTCTATCGAATTCTGTGGATGAAACGGAAATTTGTAAGGTATTAAAAAGAAAATGATCTTTCTAAGTGAACAATAAATAATGAATTACGGATTGGGCACAGAAGTAAGGTCATTACAATATTCCTTATTTTTCAAAAAATATTTCAAAAATTCTTTCAATAAAATAATTTTACACTTGAATTCATGACTTTATCATATTTGCAAGACGCGTCATTTTAGCGTCAAAATAGTCACGGTTCATTTAGCGGGAATCGAGTGTCACTACTTTTTGAAAATGTTGGGATTTTAAGGGTGCACTAGATCCAATAACTTAGCTACACAAGAAATGCTTGTAATAAAAAAAAGTGCATCCTAAATGAACTCATTGTATTAGCTTAAGAAAGAAGAAAGACATTTAGAAAATTTGATTTTCCAACTTCATGGGGATTTGAAATCATGCCGTGAAAAAGATGAAGCGTCATTGGATACTCATTAATTTGGTGAATACTTGGAAATGTGATAATCAAAAGTTAAATAGCTTTTAAAGAATATAAAATATTCACGGAATTTCGAAAAAATTTCAAATTTTATTGACAATCGTCAAAACGGCAAAGCTTTTATTGAGTTATAAATAGCAAATCATAAGAAGAAAATCTCACACAGACGTAATTAGAGTACAAACAAATAAAAATAAACATAATAATAAATCGAAAAATACTATGGATATATAAATGTACCTATAAGGGTGTCCATAATGGACACCAAGCGTCCCCCAATAAGGGAGCACCTGTCGGCAACAGGCCGCTGTTCATAATGAATACCTGGCGTCTCCCCAATAGGGGGCGCCTGTCGACAATAAGTGCTATCCATTATGGACACCCCTATGGGTACACTTATGTACCAATAGCAAAATCCTAATAAATTGACCCCAAGTTAGTTGGCAAGCATATTTATTAGCCCACGTGGCAAGTTCACTTGATTGGCTGTCTTACAACTCTTTGCACCAAAAAGAAAATAAAATTTGAGGGAATTTAGAATTTTAACTTTCATCCTTCAAGCTTTTTTTGATTTATTTTTGCTTCGAACCTTTCATTTTAGGCACCTACACAATTGTAATTTTGGATGAATACCTTTCAAAAGCATTGTTAATTTTTGCATCTTGACCAGTTTCTCTTCGTTTACTTTTATTGATTGCACCAATTTGTCGACGTAAAAAATAAAATAAGTAGAAAATTAATTTTTTAAAAAAGAAAAGAAAATGTAATTCTCTCTCACCCACACCCCAATCCGGTTAATCTGTCAAATCTAACATGTTAATCATGTGATTATGTTTATTCATATGGCCCTCCTCTCCATTCCTCACCTAATGCCCTGTAACTCTTCCTCTCAGTTTTAAATGCCTGCCCCCCATTACTAAAAGATTTACGTTTAATGACGACATTTTTTATATTGAAATATATATATCAACGAACATTTTTTGACCAAAAAAATAAAACAATAACTCTTTACAACAAAAATTTTCTGTCATTAAAAGTGAAATTTCTCGTGGTCCTTCTCAATTCAATCAGAATTTATATGCCAAAGATTTACAAGGTCATGAATCAAGTCAATATAGGGTAATATACAACAGGTTAGATGGAACCATTTTATATGTGTCATCATTTTGTGTCGAATTTCTTAGGTTGAACGTTGAAGGGAACAAAGATAGCACATTTATCAGTCAAGAAATTCCAAACGAGAATCAAATTGAAAAGTAATTCAAGCAATTGGTTGGAGATTTTATTATCTTTCTTGACTCTTTGGAAATGAGTATTATGGTATACTACCCACAATACACATGATCTTGCTTGGGGACATGAACGATTACAAAACTCTTCTTAAAGGAAGATCTCTCTTGAAACCCGCACATTAAATACAAAAAAGAAAAAAGGTATAGTTTTGGGATCATTTGTGTCAATTTCCATATTATTTGACAACTATGCCTCATATTACTTTAACTATTTTGAGTACCAATTAAGATACTTGTCCAGATTAAAAAATACGAGGAAGAAAAATAGGTGTATTAATTGGATTTTTTTTTTTCAAACTGCTCAACCAGTCGTCGGACATAGCATAAGTTTTATAAAAAAGAACAAAATCTCATAATAAAACTATAACTTCTTGATTCACTCATGAATATCAAGAAAGAGAGAACAATTTTGAATAATGTTTTGAATAGTGATTTTTTGGAGAATATATGGTTAAAAAGAAGAAAAACGTTTTGAGTTTAAAGTATTTTATTGTATAATGTGTAATTAAAAATAAGTATGAAAATTAAATAATTTTGTTTTAAATGGAGAAAAACAGAGGCTTATTGTACAAATGTGTGGTTGAATTTTAACTAGATCAAACAGGGCCACATAAATGTAAATCAATCATGCTATAGTGCCAAATATCTTGACATAATTTTGATATGATATCACACGACATTATATCATTGAACATTTTAAAATACAACTAATTTTCGTGTAAGTGCGTTTTTAAACGTAGATGAAGACTGTGTGAAATGAAAGAATAATGGTTCAACTGTTCAGATTGTTGGCGTTCAACAATTGCTACCTCATTCATTGACCGCGTAAAGCTGGCTTAATTTTCAACATGTCACGTGATTAATGATGGTTTGCCAGTTAGGTTTATATACAAACCTTCTTGGACTACTTTAAGTATATTTAATTTTGAAATTCGTTCGTTCAGTCCAAAACACTGTTTAGGTTCAACAATTTATAGGGGAAAATTGTAGTTAGGGTCCCAAAGCTTTATGAAACATATCCCATTCAAATTTTCATGGATTGGAACTGTTAATTTTATTGTCACTGAGCTACGTGTTTTGTAAATGTGATACTTTGGCCAATGTATATGAGCCGTGCTCCTTGTCCTGACTCAATGACAGGGACAGGGACAGGGGCGCCGGTCATTGAGCCGAGACAAGGGGCTTTTCCCAATCTATTTTACGTGCTAGACAGGCAAAATGGACGTACTTCATTTAGTGAGGGCCGACTTATACTAGTTTTAATAGTGATGGATGTATATGTAAATAAAAAATGAACGAAACTTAGTGGCCAGTGCTGCACAGCATTATTCTATTCTATACGAGTGAGTAAATAGTAATGATATTTAATACTCGTTTAGGGGGCATGACATTATTAATTCTACATATATAGGTCTATATCTAAAGAGACTACACTTGAAAGTCTCCAACTAACAATAGCATGAAGGGAAGTGCTTAGCCTCTCTCTCTCTCCCCCAACGTGGTCACTTCAAGTCTTCTGTTCGTCCTTCTGTGATCGTGTGTGTTTCAGCCTTTGCAGATGTAAGTTTTTTAGCTTCACTGATATCATTCATGCAGAATAATACATGACATGGTGCTCATATTTTATTTGATGATACCAGTGAGTTGATCTTCCATAAAAACTCCATAGCCATGGACAGTGACTTAAAAGAGAAGCTGCTGAGTTCAGAAAAGGAAGAGTTGGCTGAGTTCAAAGGAAGCATTTCTGAAGAATCAAAGAAAATATGGAGGATTGCATTGCCTGGTATTATTTCAAGAGTGGCTTCATTTGGAACAGTAGTTGTTACTCAATCATTTATTGGACACATAAGTGCTGTTGATCTTGCTGGCTATGCACTCGTTCAAACCTTAAGCGTTCGATTCGTAAATGGAATACTGGTAACAAACTCCATCCTTTTATCCGTTGAGAATTGCATTTTAATATTTATAAAGAACACATTCATCCGCCTCTGTGATTAATTTCTGATGATATGATTAATCTCTTCTTTCCGAAGTAATAATAATAAATTTTTTTTTAAAAAAAATAAACAGATTTTTTCTGATAAACCGTTCGACAATATCGGTCTTGCTGTGAAAATTAACAAATTTTTTTTGTCTGGAATGAACAATAATGTTAAGATTTGAGATTCTATCTTAAAATGTCAACCTTATTAAGAGAGTAATTCAATCCTTTATAAGTTGGTTTATATTTTCATCTTTATTCGATGTTAAATTTTTATCCCTAAATATGTTCCCGTAAGATGGTATCTCGTTTTGAGCTGATCAATCTTGAAATTCGTGTGTTCATTTTTTTTATTTTTAATCGGATCGAATTGCTCGTTGGAGTTTAATGAACTTTGATACAATATTAAGATTTTGAATTCCATCTTAAAATGTCAGCATTATTAAGAGTAACAATTCAAACTCTTATAAATTAGTCTATATTTTCATTCGATATGAAATTTTATCTCTTAACAAATAAAAGTTAAATCACTGTGATTGGTCAAAAAATGACAGCTGCTTCTAACAGTGAAAAACTGAGTAAAAACGTGTGCACAAATGGTCAAATTTAAAATTTTCAGGCCAGGAATCTTTAGGTAAAGTTAATAGCCTTTACTGGCAACTTTTACCAATGGCCGTTGCTTGCTGTTCTTTGGCTGGCTCTCTCTCTCTCTCTCTCTCTCTCTCTCTCTTTTTATTATTTTTAAATAATTTGTTTTATTATTTACACGGCTTTTCATGGTAACTGAGAGAGTCCCTTTATTTTGATTTTTAAATTTTTTTATGTGGGCCATATTAACTCCTCGGAATGGAGATAGGATTAAGAGTGATACGATTATTAAAGGCACGATTAGAGGGAAATAGTACTGAGATGGATTATGATATATATTGTTACCGCATTTGGTGCTACATTGTTTTATAAAAATATTCAAGTATTAGAAATAAAGAGATTCAACAATATTTTTTTTATAAGTAACTTTTTAATTTATAAGTAAATTTTTACTTATAAATTAATTTTAACATACAAGTAAATATACGTATTTCAATTCACAGCACACCCCTTGTTGGACCGCATTCATTTAAAACACTTTAATGAGAAAGCATCAATGCTTATAAAGTGCATTGATTTAATAATAAGCCCACTAGTGTTTACAACCATTTTAGTTGGCAACATGTATGATATTACACCTGTCTAGTGATAATATGTGTGACATTAAATGACAAACTTATTTAAATACAAGTAGATATACTGTATTTAATTGAATTTATCACATGTTCTCAAGCATCAGTGTGATTAGATAATATTATTCTTAGTTTCTGGAATAGTTGCATTTGCGGTACCAAATCAACGCTGCTACAAAAATGAAAGGTTAGGGTAAAACTATAATCATTTGTAAGGTTTGGGATCATGATTGCAACCATCACTTATTTTTATCGTATTGACTAAAGGAGAATAATCGCATTGAATTAATTTAATCCAGGTAATAATTGTACTAAACATTATATAGTATTAGATTATATTAAGCCCCGAGTATCAAAAAATCCGTGTTTAACTCAAGAGATCAATAATAATGATCATGGGGCACAAAGAACGAACTTCAATTGGCAGGCATATTGAAACCTTCTAATTTAGACTGTCCTTAGCCGTGGATTCAAAAACTATCTTTCCTTAAGTATTCTACAAAGTAAAATGGACAAGGTTTTGATTTATTCACTTTTGTTGTTTACTCTTTTTCTTCTTCATTTACTTCATATAGTACTTATTTCTACAGTTAGGAATGTCAAGTGCAACTGAAACTCTATGTGGGCAAGCATTTGGTGCGAAACAGTACCATATGATGGGCATTTTCTTGCAAAGATCATGGATAGTGGATCTCATCACACTAACAATCTTACTTCCCGTTTTTATCTTAGCAACACCAATCTTTAAACTACTTGGCGAGGAAGAAGCTATTGCAGAATCTGCTGGATACATTTCTCTGTGGTTCATTCCATTTGTTTACAGTCTCTTTTTTTCTTTAACGATCCAAATGTATCTACAAGCACAACAAAAGAACATGGTAATTGCATGGTTATCCACTATGCAATTTGTAAGCCACATTCCCTTGTCTTGGCTTTTTGTCTACAAACTGAATTGGGGAGTTTCTGGCGCTATGGGAGCACTCTGCATATCTTCGTGGTCTCTGGTCGTTGGAGAATTTGTATACATCTTTGGCGGTTGGTGCCCCGATACATGGACGGGATTCACTACAGCTGCATTCAAGGACGTGTTGCCAGTGGTGAAAATTTCAATATCTTCTGGTGTTATGGTTTGGTAAATTCTCTTTCTGATATTTCTTCATAGACAGATTTGATTGTACTTACTACCGTAAATCATTTGCAAGATTTTTAAAACATTGCTTCTACCACGTCGTCTCCACTTGTTAATCGCTTTCATTGTTTTGCAGCTTAGAGTTATGGTACTCTGCCATTCTGGTTTTACTAGCAGGATACATGCAAAATGCAAAGGTTTACATATCTGCCTTTTCTATTTGGTAAGATTACATTACAATCTTTTCTCATGTTCTGCTACACTATGAAGATATCTACTAATTAAACTAATCTTGCAGCCTTAATATCACTGCATGGGAATTAATGATTAGCTTTGGCATGATGGGTGCTGCATGGTATATATCAGTTTTTTCTCTTTATATTATGATACAACTCCTACTTCTTACTTATTGTATTTCTGTTTTGTAATTGACAATTACTCATTGTTTCACTGGATAAACAGCGTTCGTGTTGCAAATGAGCTCGGGAGAGGAGATGCGAAGGCCGTAAAATTTTCTATTAAAGTTTTAACAAGTACTTCAGTATTGATAGGGCTATTCTTTTGGATTCTTTGCTTAGTATTTGGAAATAAAATTGGATACTTGTTCACGAATGACGAAGAGGTTGCAAGTAGTGTTACCGATCTTTCTATACTACTTGCATTCTCAGTGTTACTCAATAGCATCTTTCCTATATTCTCGGGTAAGACATCTATTTTTCTAATTTCTTTTTTCATATTATGTTCTTTTTAGTTTTTCCGTACCACCAAAATGTTGAATTGCGTTAAGTCTAATCATAAATGTTTTAACGTTTTCTTTACTTATTATGTGACTTGTTTGATATTAGGGGTGGCAATTGGAGCGGGTTTACAAACAACTGTTGCAATTATTAATGTTGTTTGCTTCTATATAATTGGAATACCAATTGGAGCTTTACTTGGATATCTGACTCATCTTCAAGTTAAGGTAATATTTTGCTCCATTTTGGCAAAAAGGAAAGAACTATTCAAAAAGTTCTTCATTTGCATCTAAATATCTTACATTAGAGGGATACATGTTTTAATTTTCAATTGCAAATATTACATAGTATTCATTATACTAGATTCATTGGGATTGTACAAACTGCAAAAATGTTATTAGGCATACTTAATCCTACATGACATGTATGGCATGTCAAATTGTGCAACAATGACGGGATTAAAGAACAAAATTTGTCCGTTATACTCTATGACATTTTCCATATCAAACATGTCCATAAAGTCACGTCAATCCAACATATCAAACAATGTTCTTACAACATTTTTCCTGACATTCTTGAAAATATATGTTGTACTTTTTGAAATTAATATTGAATTCACAGGGCATATGGATTGGGATGTTGTGTGGGGTGGTCGCAGAGACATTTGCATTAAGCTTCATGACATGGAGAACAAATTGGGATAAAGAGGTAAGTTTGAAAATAAATAAATAAGAAAGTCAATAAACGTGTTTAATAATATTTTTATTACAGGTATTTAAAGCTTCATTGCGCCTCCAAAAGTGGTACTTAAGGTCTTCTGATGAAATTAATCTGAAGTCCGAGCTTGCTTGAAGAACTATCATTAATTTCTACAAATTTTTGTACCAAATCTCCTTTTTTTTTTTTACTGGTTAAGAACATGTGCATTGCTTGTGCTTTGTGACAACATTATATTTTTTTAGATGTTTTTATGTAGAACTTCATAGCGTCCTTGTCGAACAAAAAGTAAACAGTCCTTCGATCGTGTAATATTTGCATTTATATAGTTCTAAATTTTGTTTCGCCTTTCATCAACAATTAATTGGGCATACTTATTGTCCCAAAGTTTGCATTCTTTTATTTTTCTCAGCACATAAAACATATATTAAATATAAAATATGCAAGCTATAATTAATAACACGAATATTAATTGTAAATGTTAGATAACTTGATCAACTACAAATAGGAAGTAGAAGGAGCAATGCAAGAATATAATATATACCAATAAATCAAACAAAAAATTTAAAGCATTATTGGAGCCAAGGACGAAGAGTCCTGGATGCATAAACAACAATACTATGATACAAGGAGGATTTAATTATTAATGTGAAACATATAAAAATTATTCTTGTAAGATAGAAACAAAAATAATCTAACACCCATACTCTCATCGACCTTACTTAAAAGAATAGATTCATGTTTGTCTGAGCATGAAAATTAACTTATTAGTTTACCTTTAACGAATAATTTGATTAATGTTGAAAATAAGTAAATTACTTATATTAAAAGTAATTCCTCTTAATGTTTACAAGTAAAAAAAGATATATCCAAATATATTTGTAATAAAAGTCCTTAAAAGCTCATTTGACTTTCTTTAAGCTTAACCCAAATATACAACATCGTTGAGGTCTATTCCATTGATTACAACATCTTTGACAAACGTGATGTTTGATCAGGCCCAAGTTCCATATTGCCTCCATATCTTTCTAGTTCTGGTGGGCGATCATTCCGAAGAATTATTCCAGGATCTCGTCCGGTAGTTAGTAGAAGAAAGATTAGATCTTTCAACAACGCAGTAACCACATGTAATTAAACTATAGCTGATGTAGAACATATGGAGATGGATTCAAGAACAATTTAATCGAAAAGTGAAAAATAATAAAGTGCAGATTTGATGTTCGAGCTCCTACTTGAGACCATAATACCTTTCCGAAAAGAGAATGACGAGATGTATTGAATTCGTAGCTTCGTGACATATGATGGATGTTAGCCATTCGAGTTTATTTAGGAGTCGATTTTTAGCGCTATTTTGTGTTGGAAATTTTGGTTTTAATTAGTTGGCTTGATCAACTTTTGACCAATTATTTTAGTGGGTCTCGTTAGTTGGACAAAATATTTATTTGGTCGAGCGTGTTCTACTCTGAGTAGATTAATGTAATCCATTTATTTTCTCAAAATCAATTTAGGGTGAATGAGAAATTAAGAT
This sequence comes from Fraxinus anomala, assembly GCA_903798345.1. Taxonomy (NCBI): domain Eukaryota; kingdom Viridiplantae; phylum Streptophyta; class Magnoliopsida; order Lamiales; family Oleaceae; genus Fraxinus; species Fraxinus anomala. The sequence goes on from CAIGRN010151629.1 coordinate 14,635, forward strand.
CAAAAGATGACAATTTGAAATTGAAATAAATTGAGAATAAAAATTGATGGTAAATTGAAAAATGACAATCCCAAAATCTAGAATAATAGAATTTACTTTATATTGCTCAAGTTTGGGTTTGGGCCAAGTTGGTATATATTTTTTGGTAAAATAATATTTGAATTATATTATTTTATTATTATTTAAAATAATATATTTATTTATATTATTTATTTTCCTGAATTTTCTATACGCGACACATGGCGTCTAGAAACTTGCGGTTGACAGTTGAATTGCTTGTCCAAACAGGTTATGTCTGTTGAAGACNTATTTATATTATTTATTTTCCCTGAATTTTTTGTACGCAACATGTGTCTTCTAGAAATTGGAGGTCGACAGTTGAACTGCCCGTCTAAACGGGTTGTGCCTGTTTAAGACACAATTTTTGTACTGTTGTGTCTTTTGAATATAATATTTCAACTTCTATATAAAGATCCTCATTCCCCAAATTTTATTCATTTCAAACTTTTTCATGATTCTATCTTGCAAAATATAATTATTCCATCCTGCATTATTATATATTGTGTATTTCAGTTTCGAATATTATTTTTGTGCGTTTTAGTCCTCCAGTTTTAGATAGATCAAAAACATTAGTAAGTTCGTGAGGTCTTGTAATTTGGAGTGATATTATTACATGTCGAGGTCATTGTATCTTGAGAGAGGAGTGCCGGAAGACCTTCACACCAATGTGGGGCATTATCGTCTTAAAGAGAAAGAGTCGAACTCTCGCCTTGGTCATTATCATTTTATTTCGTTTATTTTTGCAAGTTGGTATTCTGCCCAACTATTTATTCATAAATTATTGCACGGTAATATCATTATTTGTCAATAATATTAAGACGCTAATGGCAAGTAATACTACATATGTCGTACCCCTTAACAGTGCTCACGGGTAGAAATTAGAAAAAATCACGGGGGTAGATTTTAAGAGATGGTAACAGAAAATGTTGTTTTATCTCACAACTCTAAATTTGACAAAATTCTTGAGTGGAGATGCTCCAAATGTTGAAGAGGAGGAAACAGATCCTAAAAAACGAGCAGTATTCGATGCATGGAATCATAGCGACTTCTTGTGCAGAACTACATCCTCAATTGCCTTGACAACATACTATACAGTGTATACAATTCGATCAAGACAACTAAATTACTATGGAAATCATTGGGAAAGAAATACAAAACGAAAGATGTCGGATTAAAGAAATTCATTGTAGACAAATTCCTATGACCAAAATAAAGATACACTAGTAATCAATCCGATTTTCAGGAACGTTATCACAAACCTCAAACATGTGCAATGTGCGTGAATGTGTAATGTAGTAGACCAACTTTCTAACTTATTCCATTTTCTCGTTGAATGATGCTATATGTACAATGTGGGATCATCCACATATTATCTGGCAGGTGATGTGATGTGAAATGATAAGCTCAATTAAATATGTGGATATGAGTGGTTCTTTGGATATGTGGGGATTGGGAGCTGTCAAATGTTGAGAGAATGCAGATATGTTATATAGCCCGGTAGCCTTTGGGTTCTTTTTTTATTTCGTGTTTAGGAAGGGTTCAAATTATATATAGATAGAAATAAGCGGTGCATAAGTGGACAATACTTGTTGGTGTTGGGAAAACTGTTACCGTTACAATGATTTTTCATGTTGGATCATCAATAATATGTAAAAAAAAAGTGAAAGCGTACTTGAATCAGACATAATTAATGCAATGATTTAATCCTGCGGTTTTAGTCTTCTAGATCATTGAAATTGAATTGATACTAGCAGAGATATTAGTTACAGAACTTGAAACTGAATTAGTGAACAATTAATTGGAAGAGCTCACAATTCTTAATAAACAAATAATAACTTCAAATAATGGTAGGGTCCATCACAA
>CAIGRN010151650.1:0-23752 GCA_903798345.1 Fraxinus anomala
GAATCTTTTTATGGCGGTTCTTCCTTAGTGTTTGACATATGAAATAGATTACTAAAGAGAAAGCTTGCTAACATACCTTGTCATGAATTCCTCTAGAAATCCTGTGTGTTGCTTCACCAGTTGTTTTGTCAGCTTGTTTGCTCTCTTCTAGTATCACCTGTACATCAGAAAACCAGTCAAAACCCAGAACCTGAACCAATTAAGATTTTATGAACTCGAAGAAAATAGATGGCTACTGACTCCATCACTTCCAGTCCTTCGTGTCGTTGTTGCAGTGCAATAAGCTCCATTAATACCACCATAAGTTACCCTCTGAAAGTTCTGGCTCTGTGGTTGAGATCCCTCTGCTTTGCTATGGTTGGTTCTGTAAGAAACTTCTTGGCTGTTGTTCGTGCTCTTGCGGTGGTCTGCAAGAGTAAGCAATGATATGAAATCACATTAACTTTCATAATATTCTTAATAACCGATCCAACAATATAAGAACCCCAATTTACCACTAGTTTGGTCCTCTGGGTGCTCGACTAGGGGATTTCTGTTAGACCAAGCATTCTCTTTAAATTTATCTTCTACTACACTTTCGTCATCGCTATCCAACTCTTCAATGACTGGTCCCTTTGATCTACTGACACCGGTGTGTCGAGATTCTCCATGGGCACTGTTTGAACCGAAAGTGCTTGAACCGAACATGCTACCAAATGGGCGAGTGAAAAAGGGGTCATCAAAAGGATCCCTTCCGCCAAATATGCTAGGAAACATACTCCCACGAAAGCCAAATCCTTCAAAATTATCAAATCCACTGCCTGAATCGTTCGAAGAATTTTCTCTAACTTCTCTTCCTCTCTGCATCTTCTCCCACACGAACCTCTAAAATTTCAAAATCAATAAATCCAATAGTTATGGCTCCGACTAACTAAACCATAAAAGAAAATTTTATACTCGCAACAAGTATCATTGTTATAAGGGAAGTCAAGAATACAGCTTCTCCAAGTTATAAGGGATTGGATAGTCTAATTTTTTCACTTTATTTATATTAACGAGGTATAAAATCACCTAATCTAAAAGATTAAACTTACATACAAAGAACACGTTTATTTTGTTTTCAACCCAGCCCGTCTCGATCAAGCCAGAATAAAACTTCTTATAAAAATTGGTTACAAAATTAGAACTCGGGTCTTTCGTGTGAATCGATACCGTGCGAAACACCTTTTTCAAACGATGATAGACATAGATACAATTTTTTCAATATTCTCTCAACAATCAGGCAGGCAAATCATACTCAATAGTGATAGAGACGATTCACTCAATTTCTGCAGAACTGCACTTACCTAATTTCAATTTCCTCGCATATTCAAGAAAACGAAGTAATTATTAACTGAATCAAAGAATAAAATTTACGACAAGCAGATATGAATATTTAATTACCTTCTATGAAGCAGATGGAATTCGAGAGAGAATGGGAAGTGATGAAGATAATTTTTTATGAAATGCGTGTGGTGTATGTATATATGTATAATCAAGCAACTGTTTCAATTGCTGATACAGTTTTCTATTCAGAGTTTGAATTCTATCACGCACGCTAGATTGTTCCTTATATGTTCTAATCGAGAGTTGTAGAAGGTTCGAGTTTCAGCTATTCTAAAGTGATAATTTAAATAAAATAAACAAGTATATTTTCTCTCCATCGTTCTAAAATTCCTTCATCGAACTTTAACTTCCTTTAAATTAGCTACTCATCTTTTAATTTCAATGCAATTACGTCCCTCCAACTTTTGTTAACAAAATTAATGCGGCATCCTAATCGATCTCCTTATTTGTTACATCTACACTTCTGTGAGTTTTCAACTTCTCTAAATAGCGACCAATTAATATACTTGTTGCAGTCGAACTCAATTTGCAACGTGTTCGACCTTCATTTCTTGAAACTCTTTTTTAGCCACACGTCATGAAACTCGTAACGTTTATCAATTTCACGTGTTTTAAGAAAATTATCAAAAATTACTAAAACTATAATTTTTATTTAAATCAAATAGGGACTAATCAAATTCCATTAATAGAAAGTTTACAAGAGTGATGTAATTGAACGAAATTAAAAATTAAGTGATTTAACTTGTAAAAATTAAAAGTTGGTGACTAATTTGAAATTTTATTTAGTGACAACTGCTAGTTCGAAATAAAATATTTCATTACTTACCCAACTTACGGTTTACTCATCAAATTTTAATTTGCTTCCCAATAGTCACTCATTTTTGAGGCGTTGCATTATATTCATCATTTGCCAGATTTCATACCTTTTGTTGCTAACGTGTCGTGCAAAAATTCTACGTGACAATTTATGATTGTTAAAATTTTACAATCCAGCCAAATGATCCAAAAATATTTAATTAGTCACTTAACGTATACTATGATCACGGTTCAATTATCAAACTTCGAACTACTTCCTAATGATTACTCATCGCTGAGACATTGCACTCCATTTATTTTATGTTAGATTTCGTTCTTCTCATTGCTAACGTATTACATGAAAAATTCGCATAGTACATTACGATCTTTAAAAAAAATTACAACTCAATCGAATCATCCAACTCACCAAAATCGCCATAGGTGAAACGCGATTTCCACAACCCTAAACATTTTTAAGCCTCGATTGTTCATCTCCAATTTCAGCTCCAAAAAATATAGCCCCCAATTCAATCACCTTACCCACACACAACTAAATTGTGTACTAAAACATGGACGATCGTTCAGAAGAACGTAAGAAGCTACTAACTATAAAATCATATCCCCCAATAGTACCATATTTTTCTGCATTTCTCTAATCACAATCTTCCATTTTTTGCAGGAGTGTATCCGACCATTTCAAAAATGAAATGTAATTGAACTTTCGCGGTTAGTGTACGAAAGGGAATAGCATGTGGATTGTGTTCGTGCTTGTTGTTATTCGTTCTTCAATCTAGGGGGATTTCGATGACATTTCATTCCTCAAATAATTGGACACGCGCTTGCAAATTTGGAAGACTGAGATTAGAGCGACGCGAGGCATATGGTACAATTGGGGAATATAGCTATATAAATAGTAGTTCTAGCATCCTTCTCAAAAATGGACCTGTTGCACTATACAATGTAGTTGTACACGGTAAGATAAGTGAATTAGGGACTAATGTTTTTTAGGGTTGAATTGGGACAAACAATTAGGGCTTAAAGAATTTTATGTGAATGTGGAACTCATGTTTTACATATGACAATTTTTGTGAGTTGAATAGTTTGATTGAGTTATAATTGATTTAACAATCATAACTTGTGAAGAGGGATTTCCATGCGACAAGTCAATAACGAGGGATTGGAATCTGGCGAATGACGAATGTAATTCAACGTCTAAAAAATGAGTAATCATTGGGAAGTAGTTTGAAATTTGACGAATAAATTGTGACCATAGATGAGTTTGATGAGTAATGAAACGTTTTAACTTGGATGATTTTATTGAATTGTAATTTTTTTAATGATCGTATCTTGTATCGTAGGATTTTGGTGAGATATGACAACCGCAAGGAAAAAGAATCTCACGAATGATGGATGAATTATTTTATCGGAAGTTTTGCAGTACCGATTATGAGTGTTTTTTAAAGTGTCAATTTTGAACGTTAATGAACGGATCGATTTTGAACGGTTTTAGTAGTGATTTTTAGAACTCTCTAACCTATGATTGAGAGTTTATTATTCACCAATTTTGAAAGTTTTTTTGAAAAATAAAATTAGGTATATATCCTTATTTAAAAAATAATTTATACGAATTTTTTTTACTCATAAATGATAATTTGCTTATAAATAATTTTTTTCATATAATTTAATATTTAATTTTAAAAATTAATTAAAATTTGAAGTTAATATTTTTACTTAATAAGTAAATTTTACAATTATAAGTAAATTTTATACTTATAAATAACTTTAAGTGATTTTTTTTACTTAAAAGTAACTTTTTATATTTTAAGTGAATTTTGTCTTATTAGTAGTATTTTTTATTTTATAACATTTTTTTACATAAAAGTAATTTTTACTTATAAGTAATTTTTAATTTTAATGTAAGTTTTCTTATCTTACATGTAACATTTTACTTATAAGTATTTTTTTAATTATAGTATAATTTTTTAATTAATATATTTTTATTTACAATTTAGTTTTGAACAAAATACATTGGTTGGAAAAAATTATTTTATAAATGGTAAAATTAGAAGAGAATATGAGAAAGCGCTCAAAATAACACTAAATTGATTTTGGATAATTTTTAAACTATCCAAAATTGATGCAAAAAAAAACTAGTAAATATCGATTTTTTAACACCTCATAAAAGGTGCCATATAAAATCAATCAAAATCGGTGAAAAAAAATAATCCCAAGCAGCCCTTAAAAGTTCTACGAGTAAATTATGATACTCCATCTGTCCAATTTATATAGGTTTGTTTTATTTTTCAGACAGATTAATAAATCCTATTTAATGTTATTGAAAAAGCATTTTTTTGTCAAAAAAACATTCACGGTTTACCCTCATTTAATTATCAGTAATTAATAGTAAATTATTATTAGAAGTAGTAAAAATATAAGAGTATATTAGTAAATAAACAAAAAAAAACATTCTTAATAAAGAAACAATACTATATAATTGAAACAAAAAATTAAGGAATGTAAGCCTATATAAATGAGACGGAGAGAGTAGTAAATAAGTTCAATAAAACATTGTTTGGTGGTGATTAAAATCATATTTTTTGTAAATTTTGATAAAAATTGATGAAATGTGGGATTGAAAAATTGTGGATCTCATAAATATGTGATTATAATTAAGGGAACAATACATAAATCGGGTATTAAGAATCATCCATTTCAAAAATACAAAAACAAGTTTCAAATTTCAAAAAACATGTTTTTTTAAAATTTTAATTTATGAAATAATAAATTATTAAATATTTAATTCCAATATAATATAATTAATCCACCCCACCCCACCTCCACCACTCCTACCGCTCCGGGGATTATTTTTGCGACCGTTCCCGTCACCACTCTTCTCCAGCGATCGTTTCGACAATTGCTCCGATTTCAGAAATTGTTCCAACTCCGACGAATATTTCGACGACAATTCCATTATACTTCTTTGTGTACAGCTGACATGATTTTTGACCTTTTTATTGTTACATGTGACTATTAATATAAAATGTGATCAGTAAATTTGAACTGTGACTCTACAAAACAAGTAAACAACAGGTGACCTGTTAATATTGATTTGTGACCTATAAAAAATGACTGACTTATGACCTCAAACATGTGATCGGTGAACAGTGACATTAACAACTCAAAACTCATTAATTGCAAATCAGTCATGAATCAAGATTTTATAGGTAACAGATTATTCATCGGTCACGAATTAAAAAATTTATTGGTCACAACTCATTTTAAGTCAATTCAAAAATCTTATAGGTCACAATTTGTTCATCGATCACGAATAAAATATTTATACGTCACAATTTTTTTATCGGTCACAAATCACAAATATTATAAATCACGAATTATAGACAGTCACAAATTAACAATTTTTTATATCACACATTCTTTTTTGGTCGATAATTTCATGTCACATATTATTTATCGATCACGAATCAAAATTTTTACGGGTCACATATTATTTATCAATCACAAAATCAAAACTTTTATTAGTCACAATTCGATTATAACTTAATAAATTGTAAGTCACTGTCACAATTTGTAGGTCACAAATTATTAATTTGTCAAAAATTAACCAATTATTGGTCACAACCAACAAAATAATTGGTTACAAACACCACGTCCATCTCATCCCACCCACAACCACCGTTACACACCGCACACAGCACTGCCGTCAAACACCACCACTGCACCGCAACGCACACCTCCACCTCCACCGCACCACTAGTGACCTCCGTTCCCACCACCCTCCAAAACATCACAGAACACACACGGATCAGCACACATACCCATAGATCGCCAACCTCCACCTCCACCACCCGCAACCGCACAAACAACCATCGCCACCACCGTCAAAACAACACAGAACACACAAAACACACAGATCAGCACACACGCAACAACGCGCCCAACTCCACCACCCACAAACGCACAAAAACAACAACCACAACCACTGCCGCCACCTTTAGATCCACAATCTGCTGCAGTACCACCACCATCACCACCACTAATCGTCGTGATTAAAAATCCACAATCCGCAGTAGCACGACTTCAGATCTACAATCCGCAGTAGCATGACTACCTGAAGTACCACCACCACACTAATCATTGTGATTAAAAATCAGGAATTGAAAAATTCATCCACCAATCGTCGTGACGGCAACGAGAGAGGGGAGAGCAGCGAGATAGAGAACGGGTTTGGGGAAAATGAAAAGCACATCCAACAACAAAACAAAAAAAAAACCTCACCACCGCACCCATCGTCAAACCGCCGCACGCACACCCAAACACACAACACAACCTCACAGCAAATCCACCACCGCACCCACCACCATCCGCACGCACGCAAAACCCGACACCTACCGCTACACCACCGTACCACCATCGCACCAGAACAACGGATCTGCACCGAGGATTCTACTGAACAAACCTCGAGGAGCGGCGATGAGTGCTGCCGCGCGAGGCATATGCAAATTGTTGATGAGGACGAATGAGGACAGATCTGTGAAGGAGTAGTTGTCGACGAGGCAAAGAAAAATGGCGATGGAATGGGGGTGATTGGCGGTGGAGAGACGGAGAGGTGAAGAGGCAGAGAGAGCGACGAGGAGAATAGAGAAGGCGAAGGAAAAATTGAGGATGAAAAATGTATAATTAATAATTAAAATTTTTAATTAAAACCTGATTTTTCTATTATGAAATTAGATACTTGATTTATAAAAATGGTATTTTAAAATCAGGATGTAGGTGTAATTTTCTCTAAAATTAATTATTAATTTAAATTTAAATTTTTAATCCAAATCAGCGGCACGGGCTAGGTTGGATGCCTGATGAAATATTTTGTTGTTGCGCGATCCCGTACAGATTCGTTCCATTGACAGTAGACTTGAATATAAACGGTCAAATTCATACTCGCCATCAGGATTTGCTTCCAGTTCGGATCTGATTTCAGGATCCAGTAACCCGTATCCATCTAACCGGGTCATTCCCGATATTCGGACGCCATTGATGCAGCAGTAAACACCAATAAACTACTTGAAATCAGAAAACCCTAATTTTGGAGGAAGAAGAAAACACGATGGGAGGTGATGGAATCCAGGATGCCGAATCCTTGTTCCGCACGAAATCCATATCGGAAATTCGAAATGTGGAGGTGACTACGAGGAAACAGATTTCCGACAAAAGTGAGGAGCTACGGCAGCTGGTCGGGAATCGCTATCGGGATCTCATCGATTCCGCAGACTCCATTGTTCTGATGAAGTCTACTAGCGAATCCATTTCTGCGAATATTGATGCAATTCGCAATGCAATTTTACATTCCCTGTCTTCACCTGTTGATTCCCCGAGGTCTCCTAATGTGGCTTTTAACCCCGACAGAGCACGTATTTATGGAATTGCCTGCCGGATTAAGTACCTGGTGGATACCCCGGAGAATATATGGGGCTGCCTTGATGAGTCCATGTTTCTCGAAGCTTCAGCTCGCTATGTTCGAGCAAAACATGTGCATTTCAAATTGGTTAATGATAAAGACAGTAAGAGTGTGTTGTCGAATTTCCCCTTGCTGCAGCACCAGTGGCAAATCGTAGAGAGTTTTAAGGCTCAGATCTCGCAAAGGAGTCGCGAGATATTATTGGATCAAACCCTTAATCTTGGGATCAATGCATACGCAGATGCGCTAGCGGCAGTTTCTATTATAGACGAGCTAGATCCCAAACAGGTTTTGACACTGTTTCTAGATTCACGAAAATCATGTATGTCTCTGAAACTTATTGCTTGTTGTAACAATGTTAATGCTGATAGTTCTGATGTAATTTCGGTGTTCTGTGAAGTTCTAAAGATAATTCAGGTTAGTATAGGTCAAGTAGGAGAATTGTTCTTGCAAGTATTGAATGATATGCCTTCATTCTACAAGACCATACTGGGTTCCCCTCCCGCTTCTCAGTTGTTTGGGGGCATTCCGGTCCCTGATGAGGAAGTGAGGCTGTGGAATACATTTAAGGAAAAGTTGGAGTCTGTGATGGTAATTCTAGACCGAGATTCCATCGCCAAGACTTGTTCAGACTGGTTGAGGAACTGTGGAAAGGAGATCACGAGTAAGATTAGTGGGAGGTATTTGATTGATGTAATTGGTACTGGGAGAGAGCTTTCTTCGGCTGAGAAGTTTATAAGGGAAACCATTGACAGTAAGAAAGTTTTAGAAGGGAGCTTGGAGTGGCTCAAAAGTGTTTTTGGTTCTGAAATTGAGTTACCATGGAAGAGGACGCGCGAGCTTGTCTTGGGTGATGACTCGGATCTTTGGGATGATATATTCGAAAATGCTTTTGTTCGAAGGATGCAAATGATTATCGACTTGGGATTTGATGAGATGAGTAAGGCTGTTGATGTGGTGGAATCAGTTCGGTCAATTACGCAAGCCAAAGGTGATCAAGTTCGTTTCCAAGCTTATTTGAGCAGATCTCCTATCGGTGGTGGAGTTTGGTTCATGGAACCAAATGGTAAAAGGCCTGCTTCTGTCCCTGGTTCAAAATCACAACTGCCTCAGGAAAATGATTTTCGAGCCTGTCTTAATGCTTACTTTGGCCCTGAAGTCAGCCGGATCAGAGATACAGTAGACAGTTGCTGCGAGAGTGTTCTTGAGGATCTTCTCAGCTTCCTCGAGTCACCAAAGGCACCAGTGAGGATGAAGGATTTGGCACCATATTTACAAAATAAGTGTTATGGAAGCATGTCAACCATATTGATGCAACTCAAAAATGAGCTGGACCACCTGTATAGTGACCTGGAAAATAGAAAGAAAAACAATGAGTCTGCACTTCCACCTGCTATACTTGTTGAGAGATCTTTGTTTATTGGGCGTCTTCTCTTCGCATTTCAAAAGCACTCTAGACACATTCCTGTGATACTGGGTTCACCCAGGTCATGGGTGAATGAAACCGTGTCTGCTGTATCTCTTCGGTCTCCAAGCATACTGAGGTGTTTGTCCACTGACTCCCCAGTGTCGTCTGATAGTCCTGGAAAGAAATTGCTTGATTCCACGAAAAGACAGACTTCTCTGGTCACTGCCGCATTTTTTGGTGTAGATGAGAGTTCAAGCCCCCAACTTGAAGAATTACGCAAGGCAACCCAGGATCTATGCATAAAAGCTCATAACTTGTGGATAACATGGGTTTCCGATGAACTTTCAGTCATTCTCTCTAGCAATCTCAGACAGGACAATGCCTTGTCAGCAACTACTCCACTAAGAGTAAGTGGCCTTTTGCTGTATACCATGTCTAGTTTTGTGGATGAATATATTTTTCCCTTCAAACATACGGTGAAGATTTTTTATTTGTCATCATATTCATGTACAATAATTCTGTAGGCGATAATAATTTGATTGCATGCACTGTCTGTGATTACATTCTCTGTTTCATTTGAGAAGTTTTCTATTACGTATGAAGAAGCTGAAATATTAAATCACCCTTTGAAGTAGTCAAAATAGGTCAGGAAGCATTTTAAAAAAAAAAAAGGTTCTCCATAACTGCTGTATAAAATGTTGCACTGGAGCTAGTAGGAAATTAATCTATCTGACATATACCTCTTTTTCTTGCCCATAAGTTCATTTCCAAGTATTTCCTATTTAGACATCTCCAACTTAATTACATTTACTTCTACTGCCATGTCCAAGTTTATGTTGATTTTTCAACAGGCAAGTAAGTTTTGTGATTTCCAAATCTCACATCTCTTCTAATTAAATTTCTTGTTTTCTTTGGCCTCCCTTATATATATCATGCAAGCATACAAGATGATTGCTCTCTAATTTTTTACAGTGAATAAGAAATTATAAGAATCGTTGCCCGTTGTCTGTTTAATTAAGTAGTTTTCATTTACTGGGCAGGGTTGGGAGGAGACTGTAGTCAAGCAAGAGCAGTCTGGTGAAGGCCAACCAGAGCTGAAAATATCCCTTCCTTCCATGCCGTCTCCTTACATAACCTCATTTCTTTTCCTAGCATGCGAAGAAATTCATCGCACTGGTGGTCATGTACTTGATAAACCAATTCTGCAGAGTTTTGCTTCAAGACTATTGGATAAGGTATAAGGTTATGTGTTATTAAGTTTAATCTTATCTCCTGCAACTGTTGGCTGCATACTATTATCTACTATAGCATCTGATGTGATAGCATGTTAAATTATCTGACCAACGTTGCGAAAGGTTATTTATCTGAGTCCTTCAGTTACACAGCAGGGAACAATGGTTTAGGTTTTCCTGCAAGATTTACATAAAAGTAGAAGTACTCAAGTGAAGAAACAGGATAATTGATAGAGTCATTTGAGATATAGCCATTGTTTGATCCCCATTATTTTCAAAACACTTTTTTCTCTCTCTCTCTCTCTTCTTTTCAATCACACTTTCTTTAATAAAATAATTTTACAAGTAAACGTAAACCCAAAACATTTTCTTATTTTTTAACCACACATTCTCTATCAATCTGCTATTCCAAAATGCATTCTTCAATAAAAACGGGGCTCAACAGGCTGATAATATTAAGTCCTCATATCAATTAAGAAATCCTCGGTCTTCATTTCTTTCCCTCAGTCTCTGAAGCTATTGGCCTACTGGAATTATTGTAAACTATTGGTTGAGATGCGTATGTCCTTTCATGTTACATTTGCTAATGTCTAACTTGTTTGTTTGGTATGTTTCTCTGGTAAGTTCTTCACATTCAATAGTGGTGCTTTGCTCTCTGTGCACTTCATCTGATTTTTGAACCCTTCCTCTAAGATAGTCAAAGACACTTAAAATATCAAGCCGGCATGAGATTTTATTTTCTCAAGGATGTACCGCATACATCTTAATTTGTACTATCAATACTGACACTCTAAAACCAATTTCTGCAATTTACTTTTTCTGAACATATAGTTCTCAATCTTCCAATTTATAACTTTCTGGAATAAATATCATGTATTACACTTTCCTAAAGCTAATGAAACTCATCTCATTCTCCTTTTTTCTGCTGACCATGTATTAAGAGTAGATGGTTATCTCCCTTGGATGATCCTTATCTATTTCCTCTTTTCCCTTGAATCTCTCTCCCTTGCCAAAAATTCTTTTACAAGAAAGCTAGAATGTCGAGATTTTTTCAGTTATGCAAAATAATGCTTAGAAGCTTAAAGAAGCCGTGAGTTGCACTCTCCGAGTCATGTGCCACATTCTGTTACACGAGATAGGCTGAACTGAAAAAATCTTTGTTAAAAAAGTAGTAATTGGATGGCCTTATTGCTAATATATTTTACGCCTTGTCTAAAAGAGTTAGTGAGATTATAATATATCAAGTTCCCATGATTCAAATTGACCTTGTTAAGGTATAGCAACAAAAGAATTAGAAAAGCATAAATTTTTGGGTATTCCGGCTTCTATGGGTGAAATTATCTCTGGTGCAACACATGGGAGATACACAAGTCTTCTTATTCACGACAGGAAAATGATTGACAGTCTGAAATTATTGAGATTTTGTTATCCTTTTTACGTTCAGGATGAAATGTGTTTTTAGCTTGCAATGTGTCAATTAGTTTATACATGCCTGTGAAGTGGAACCTCTTTTAATGAATTCCAAAAAATATTCTTCGTGGTGTGTCTCCATGACAAATTGAGTTCCAAACTGATAGAGACGGCCTGCAAAATATTTATCTTGAATGCAACTATATTAAACTTCCATATTCGAAATTGAGCAGTATGTATCAAGATGAGAGTGGTTAAAGAATACATGAATTTTTCTAACTTCTCAGCAATTAATGCTTTTATTATCATGTTCATAGATTCATTCATCACCATTTTTCTTTTTATTGCACAAAAATATAACTCCATTCTTTCTGATTGTATACTTGTATAGTTAATTGGAATTTATGAGGAATTCCTTTCAATTGAGGAAGCTCATGGGCATCAAGTGTCAGAGAGAGGTGTTATGCAAGTTTTGTTGGATTTAAAATTTGCTGCTGATATACTCTGTGGTGGTGATTTTAGTGCAAATGAGGAGTCCGCTAAAATTCCAAAGGTGAACAGTTCTTTTAGAAGGAAACAGGATTTACGGCAAACTAAATCAGTCATCAGAGAACGTATCGATGGGTTGGTAAATCGTCTTTCACAAAGACTGGATCCTATAGACTGGCTAACGTAAGTTAGTGAATCTACTAATGAACTTTTTATTTTGAATGCTCTAGTCTATTTTGAGTTGCTCGGCCTTCTTGTGTATCGGTAATAGTCCCATTGAAAAAATTGTAGCTAAGTAATTTAATGGAAGAATTGCACATTTCAAAACAAATAACTGGGCATTGAGATTTATGCTGTCAAGATTATTTGGGAGGTAATTATTTGGTTTACATCTTTTTAGTGGGGAAAACAAGAGTTTGTGGTATGGTATCATTTCAACCAAAATATTTTATGGTGCAAAAAAGATAGATATACTTACGTTTCTTTAGATTCAATTATTAATCATGATTTATTTTTACATTTCAGCTACGAGCCATACCTTTGGGAGAATGAGAAGCAATCATACCTTAGGCATGCTGTTGTCTTTGGATTTTTTGTGCAACTTAATCGGATGTATATGGATACTGTACAGAAGTTGCCCACTAATTCTGAATCAAATATAATGCAATGCTCTAGAGTATCCCGTTTCAAGTATCTTCCCATCAGGTAGTTCACTATTCTTTACAACAAATATCTTGTTCATATGGTCCTTTGCCTTGTAGATGATTTCTACACCTTGACAGAGAAAATGTGTTCTAAAACTTTTAATTTTTATCTAGTACACCAGCATTGTCTTCGAGGGGTGCAGCCAGGGTATCCACATCTATGGATGATACTTCCTTGAGAAAATCATGGGGAAGTTACACAAATGATGAGATATCACGGAAGATTAACATTGATGAGAACTCGAGTTTAGGGATGGCAGCACCACTTTTTAAGTCTTTCATGGAGGTAAAATTTTATTTACCTTGTAATTGTTGGCGGATTTCATAGTCTCAGCTCATTTTATGTTGCCTGATGGTGTCCCACACAAAATTCCCTTGGACTGTCAAAGTCTACAGTCTCATGCAACGATGGTGTTAGATGTATCAGAAGTGACTGGAATTTTGCTCATTCTGGACATTATAGTAAAATTTTGCTGTCAAACAATTTGAGAATGAGTAGACAGAAGCCATACTTTCAAAAAAGTTCCAGTTTAAACTTTTTTAATTTATGAAAATGGTGTTGGTAGTGTTAAGCAGGTAGATGGAAGCAACACTTTCTTGAAAGTCCCAGTTTAGAAGTGCCGAAAGTTAATGAAAATGGTGTAGATAGTGTTAAGCAGGTGCTTCTGTATGAAAAACCTTCCATGATTTAGTGATAATTAAGGATCTTTTGCTCAAAGCCATTAGCCACCTATCTCGTCAAGCAAAAAAATTGGCAGTAATGTCCCTTATGGTCTGATATTTGATTATGCTGTTGACGTATTTCAACTGGCTCAAGTATGATTATTTTGGACTCATGATATTACTTTAGGTTGTGTTTGGTACACCGAATTAAACTCTATCGAATTGAGTATAAAATTGGAGTAATATTATACACTATGTAGATAGCATTAGGATGTATTAAGGTGGATAACATTTTTTAGTTCTTAATTCAAAAGATTGTTATTTGTACTAACTTTCTTAACCTAACAGGATAAGAGGTGAGTTTAGGACAGATAAGAAAGATGGTGCAAATAACATTCTTTTGAATTAAAAACTTATAATTACTTTCCACCTTAATCCATCTTAATAATATCTATCTAGTACTATCTCTAATTTTATGCATAATTTCTTGTACAGTCTACTCCTGTGTGGCAAATGTAGCCTTGGTGAACAAGCAATAATCGAAGGATATGGCAGTAGGACCCAGTTATAGAAAGATCTAAGCTATATTTTGTATACTGGCCTCTTCAAGTTCTTTATCACCACACGCTTGCTGAAGTGAGTCATGTTGAAATTGATATAAAATTGCCTAATGCTAGGCGTCAAACTGAACTCTATAGCAAAACAAAGTTCAATATATTTCTATAGAAAGGATGTTAAGTCAATTACCATAAGAAATTTGGTTTTCTTAGTGAGCAGAAGCGAGAAGTTTATTGCATAAAAGCATCAGCTGTGTTCTATTTCGTGCTCTTCTCCTTACCCTATATTCCAACAAGACCCTTGGATAAAAAAGAGAAACAGGGAGTCATTATTTCATGTAATGGTCCGAGCATGTGATTCTCCAAAACGCTGAGGAATTTTTGCTCTGTGCACTACAGTGAATTTAAGCACCTTTTTTTCCAAGAGGCTGCTTCTTCAGTTAACACTTATTCTTGTGATTCATTAGTTTGAGAACTTGTTGCCGAGCAGTGATGCAAAATTCTATTTATGCTAGCTTTGACATTAACTATATCGCTATCCCCTTTTTCTTACAATCATAACTTGTACAATATTTTACGTGCTGTTTGGTACTTGCAGCTACAACATTCTTGTATTGTCCATCAGCTACATTATCGATGTCCAATAATTCTGTCTGGAAAAAGAAAAAAAAAATATATATTTTCGGTACTTGATAATTACGAAATTTATTTCCTTTCCTAGTCTGCCATTTTTTGGATTAATTGGCCCTTAGACTTATTGATAAGAGAAACTGGTTCATTCTTAGAGCTGTTTCCATTTTTTCGTAATAGATTAGATAAATGTGTTGACTAAGCATTATTCATAAAACTATTTCCTAAATTATTTTGAATCCTTGGTCATTCTCAGGTTGGCAGCAAATTCGGGGAGAGCACACTTAGATTGGGTTCAATCCTGACAGATGGGCAAGTCGGCAGGTTTGGTGACATATTACCTGCTCAAGCTGCCGGGCTTCTTTCATCCTTCGCTGCTGCCAGATCAGATTTTTGATCAGAAGGTCAAGATGAAGTTGTTGTAGCTGATGGTAAAGCATTTCTACTGTCACTTGATGCAATATATGGTTGAAAAAGTTTCCAAATGTTGGGGACGAATAGATAGGTCAGTGTTCTAGAACTTTATCGAATTATACATATATCAAGAAAATCGTGGGAGGGAATGAAAAGCCCATTTTTTTTATTTGTAAAGGAGTGTTTCTTATAAATTTTGCAGCATATATACTTGCTTTAGCATTGTAAGTTGTTATGGCTGTATGTCCTTAGTGTAACATGTATTATTCTCTGGGTTGCACATGTGATTCAATTTTTGATAAAATCCTACCGAAACATTTAGTGATGAAGCTCCTGGTTAGCAATTGCCCCCTTTAGAGTTTAGACTCCGATGCATCTGTAAGAAATGTGGCGTTGCACCGAGTACAGTATTTTTGGCTGTCGTGGACTTTCGTGGGAATGGAATTTTCCTTTCAAGGGCATGCAATAAATTATGTACATGTCCTAGGAAATCTGCCCAAAAGAGTGAAAAATGTAAGTTTTCCAGAATAACAAGATTTTTTATCCTGCACTTCTATGATAAGGTGATCTTCGCAACTGTTCTCTTGTGCAAAATTTCAAAATTGAGTCCTTAGTGATATATTTACATTCATAATCTAAAAACATACCCAGGATATAAAACCATGTGCAAATATTGTCACTGTAAAACAGTCTAAATACACTAGAGAATAACTAGTAGGAAGTACAATGACAAGTAGCATATTCCACGAGAAAAATCTCATCATTTGATTATGACGAGAATCTATGCTTCAAAAGGTGGAATTAAAATGTAGGAACTCAATTTCAGAAAGGGGTCAATCTCTTATACCAAATTGCCACAAACCATAAAATATGCGTGCAAGAGAGTTCACTGCAGTACACCTTTGTTGAGTGTAACTAACCAATATTCATCTATAAATTTAGCGAATCATACAAATCTTGCAAGAAATTTCCATGCCAGCACACCATATAAATTTCTGCATGAAGCACATCCTTGCTTCAGCTACAATCCACAGAAATTTCTGCATGAAGCATGTTTTTTGTTCTGTCTTCAAGGGCACGTGTTGTACAACACATTATTAGATAGGATTGGACAGTTCAATAATTAAATTTTTTAACTTCTTTTCCTCTTTGAATACTATCCACTGTTGTCCAACTCACTTTATCAAATATGCCATTAACATTATACAGCAGAGATGCCGGAGATGGAGTGCTCCAGTCCCAAATTAGTTACAATCGATTAAGTCAACTAAAAGGTGAAAAAAATGATCAGTCTTTTGGAGCTTCCGAGTCTGTAAGGTGAAAAGATGCCCACGTGGAGCCATATATTTATCATCAGAATTCTTGGGCATCCAAGTCAGGCTTTGAAGGATATTCAAGACCCTGAAGGGCAGGTATCCGCCGTAAATCTTCTTCTGAGTAAGCTGGAATAAACCAGTACATCTTGTCCATTCCAAACACCTAATTACTCGAAAGGAGATACATTAGTTCAAGAGTAGAAACTTGAAAAGGACGAAAGAAAACATGATTCAGCCATTTCTATTATATATTACCAATTAAGCCACTAAGAAATTTACAACATGTGGCACCACATGGAGAAAATGATCAGAACACAAGTCTCATTTGGGAAGAATTTATAAAGAGATATAAATGAGTGATGGATTAAGTTGATAGTACTTGTGGGTCACTGGAATGTGAAGTTGAAAATGAAGTTTGACCATTTATAAATCATTTACAAATTTTGCCAAAAGGAGGCTAAATGAACGTATAGAAATTTTAATAGGCAAAACTGTAATTAATTGGGGATAGAGAGTTTAGATTAAATATAGCTGATGCTGAACACCAGCCAACAACATGCAGTTAGACAAGTCACAGACAACTTTAACAGTTGACACTTGGTGTCTCGTGGATCAGAATGGCAATGTCAGTTTCCCGAAGACTAAGAGAAACATCATATAAAGATATCAGCATTGTATAAAGATATTGATCTGCTTGAATGCTCTTGGGTTTCCTTTTCTAGGTAAAAAATGCACAGATCAGCATGTCGCTTGTATGATACATGCATACATGCATACAAACAAGCAACAAAAACCTTTACTTTCAAGATTTTGGAAATAAATTGTGTTAGGGATTATAGAATTCAAGATTTTATTCTTCTTCTTTACCCTTCAGCCTTACTTCTTCAATTGTAAACAATCGCTTTTATTAAGCCCCTGTTTGGTTTGAATAAAAATTAAGTTTTTAGTAGATTTTGATAAAAGTTAGTGAAATGTGTGGTTGAAAAGTTGATAAAAGTTGTGAGTTCCATGAAATATGCGGTAGAAAATGAGTTTGGGAAAAAATTAATATTAAGAAATGGGGGCCAAACAGGGGCTAATTATCACGTGCCTTCTCAATTTCCTTTTTCATGTTTCTTCATCTCCCTATGTTTTCCCTTGGAGATAATATAACCAGATTAGATTATGTGGACAGATTTTTGCTTGACAACAGCAGTAATCTCAATGACATCATTATATAGTAATCCCACTTTCCAACCTAACCAGAGGAACATATTGTGGAAATTAAAGTGTGCATGGCGCGTCTCTTGTCAATTCACGTGCGAATTCGTTTCTTTGACTAAGTAAACCATACATATTCACACGAACAATGCTACAGGATTTTTTGAGGCACCTGATGAGTGTTAAGAATACACAAGAACAATATCAAGTACTTCTTGATATTTATTCAGTTGTGAACCCCTGGACAGACTTTCAGCCACTATTAAAGCAAACTTTCATGAGAAAAAGAAACCATATTTTTTTCATTTAAAGTCAAACCAACCTGTTCAAAGTTTCTTTTCCGCCCAAGATCATAACGCCACTTTGGAGTAGTCTTCTTCTCATATGCCTGAATACAAGTCAATAAAAACATCAGCTATCATCACTCCAACCACTTCGATTGAAATGTATCCTGGGAGGAAGGAATAAATGGCTTTGACTTGGTTAATCAACTTAGAACATTTCAATTCAGCCTCTTCCCTCTCCCTCTATACGCTAAGCACTACCTACACCCAAAGTGTCTCAGGCATATTAAGAGTATTCTGAGGAGAAGACAGAAGAAACGGATAGTAAACAGAAACTGCTAGTCAAAATGGGCAAAGCCCGCATAAACCTAACGCATATACTCTATTGGACTGCACCAAAAAGATTCTAACAAAATTTGGTCCCCCCAGGGCTATACTCGGGGTGATGAGGATATTGACAATTTGTGAACTCTATTCGAAGGATATACTCTACATCCATACTAGATTATCAAACTCAATACAAGTATCATACCTCAATGGTTGTGGTATTGGCAGCCACCAGTGATATGTGCATTATCAGAAATCCCATAACGCTCAAAGCAAATGCCAAGTTCAATACTGTGAAACATAGCGAAATCATGAGCTAGATAAAACGTAATGTGACAGGAATGGAAAAAAGGGTATTGGTGATGGGAGGAGGTTGTAGCATGGAGACACAGGAATATTTGCCCTTACCAAAGGCAAGAAAGGTAGTTGCCAGAGTCCCTGGAGTCCCAGGTATCTCTTTATCACTAAAGAAGGCAATAAAATGTGGCATTAATGATAATGTCACAAGAGTAGTCTCAAGGAATGTGTAGACCTGCAAAAAAAAAAAAAAAATCCATAAAAATGTATACAACATTTTGTTATCGTGTTTTTAAATATCAAGCCCACAAAATAAATGGTACACAACTGGCAGAAATTAACATTTTACTCATACTAAAAGAAGTGTATTCTCACTGTTGCATCTTAATTTCAGATTATCCTCGATGATAATGAGGAGCACGTTATTTCTTTCAATTTCTTTAAAAAGCTCCTCATGATCTCATGCATTCTTTACCTTCCTTATGCTTTTCTAATATTTATGTGGTTACAATGGGTTACAATGGGTGACGGGAAGAGACATATAAATATGCTGAAGCAAGGGAAAGACTCGGGGATAGGTTTCCCTTTAGCAAGCCAAATGGATGAACACATAAAGGCAGAATTCATTGGGTATCTTTTAGCCCCATTTAGAGAATAGGTTTTGTAATAGTGATTTTTTGGAGAATGTGGTTAAAAAGTTGGGAAAAGTTTTGGATTTACGTGTAAATTATTTTCTTGGGAGAATGTGCGGTTGAACTCAAGGAAAAATGAATTTTTAAAGAACTGGGCTCAAACAGGGGTAAAAGCAAACATGATTGCATAATAGGGCCTTCCACAACTTAAACCCAGCAATGATCACTGAATAGAAGGATATAGGTAACATAAAATGAGCCTGAAAGTTGATCCTCTCACAGCCAACTTATCAAGTTTATAGTGGCCACCTTTGCAATTTTGCTCCAAGGCTTCAACAAGAAATACTACCAAATTCCTCAGATACATAAGAATGTAATCATACGTAGAGAAAAGAACAAAAAGCTTTTCTTTCCCTTTCTGAAATTGAATGCACAGAAATTACCGCGGGGTTGGACAAATATCCCGGACATCATCAAAAGGGGTTAACCACAGACCTTACAGGCAAAACGGTGTCTATAAATGGAAGAAAAGGGAGAAAAAATCCCAGTTTCATTCAAACGTCAGCCTGTCATTTCCTTTGAAAAAATCAGAGATCAGATACATCATAAACAAGCAATCTGTATTCCAATTGTTATTCATTTCAAGACATGCATACGAGGATTCTTCAAATTGAAGCGATACTACTTTATATCGTGAGCACAGATATACTGTCATTTCAGTCCATTATTGAATCCCCAAGAGCCCGGATACAACTGATCGGTCGTGCACATTTACAAGTTTTTCCCTTATGAACTAATTTTGCAAGTATGAGCAAAATTATTCAATATCATAGAAGCTAAAGGTTCAGTATGCTGAGTGTTTAACAACATGCTAGGTACACAAAGAAAGAAGAAGCGGACAACTCATTCCTACAAGATACAAGCTTCAGGACAAAGTAAAAAGTACTCATATTGCAGAGAGGACAATATTGAGCAAAAGAAGCATTTATATTGTAATATGATAGTTCAGAACCAAACATAATCATCAATCAAACCGACCAATAGCACTTCCTACAAATTTAAGACATCGTACCAGGAAGAGAAGAAAATACTTGTAGTTCAAGGCTCCAACACAATTGACAACCCACACGCAATGATGGTCCATTTTCAGCACGCACCTTCCACCTAAGAAGGTAGTCCAACAACAACTTGTTCCTCTTAAAAGTAATTAGAGAATGCCATGCATACTCATGAGAGTAATGTAAGGAGTAACTCACAAACAGAACAATGATGGCACCGAGGTGGTTTTAAGTTGTTGCACTTTCTACAAATTCGAATTCTTCCATTCTCAGAGTCCACTGGAAATTCCACTGAGGTCAACGGGTCAGTGTCCCCTCTTTCTTCATCCAATTTTGTCCTCCAATTTGGCGGCACGCTACCCGGGTCCGTAAAAACCACAGAAAAATAACTCCATAGTAGCATTGCCAGCTGAATAACAAAACTACTCATTGTTGAGTTCCATTCCATATTGTATATCACACATCAATATCCCAATTTACAGATTACAACTATAGAGCTAAAAGTTAATTATTTGAAATCCCTCCAGTTCTAAAAATCACAGTTATTTCAAGAGATGAAAAAACAAATAGATAATCATAATTAAAACAAATTCTTTTCAATTGAAATCGTGTTCTAACTAAGAACTAGAATGATCAAATTATGATCCTTAATAACAGTGAAAGCAGTAAATTTCTTGATCAAGAGATTAAATACCCATCAAATAAGTAAAAGCTAATTGGAGAAAGTTTAAAATATCCAATTTTCAGCTAAAGTAGATGATTAATTAGAATTTAGTTTCCAAAATTTAGCATACGCGATAAAATTTTATCTTGGAAACAAACAAAAACAGCTGAATTTCCATATATGATTAAAAATCACCATCATCTTTTACTAGCCACATTAACTTTTAAATATCCGAACACTCAACTAAACATCAAGTCCAAATAGCCAAAATAACAACTAGATTTCAATTTTCAACAGCAAACCATCAAAATCCATCCATCAAACCAACACGTCGCAAATACGAAAATTTTCAACTACCGAAGAAATTAAGCAGGAATTACCAGCAAGTGGAACAAGATCAGGACGACAAAAGCGATCAGCGAATCAAGCCCGCCAGCGGTGAGGCCCGGGCCGTAATTGGTAATTACGACGGCGTAATACGTCACCCCAACGACGCCGAGGACTAATAATATCATGATCGAACCCAAGCCCCTCAAGGCCGTGCAAAATTTNAAAAAAAAAATAAAAACTTAAAAAAAAAAAAAAAAAAAAAAGAGAGAGAGAGAGGATATTTTCAGTTGTAATTTTGAGGAATAAAACTTATTTTGGTACTTTTTATGATTTAGGTAAAGTGGTTAGGGTTTATAGATTCCAGTTAGAGGAGTATGAGCATGGAGAAATCCATGAACAAAATTCAGAGGGGAAGAAAAATGGAGGAAGGGGAAATCACAGGTCACCTAACTTTGAGCAAAGTTCCATGTTAGTCACACAATTTTTTGCTTATGAGCTGGTTGTTTTGAGTTTGGTTATCAATAAGGTGGATTTCTCACAAATGAAATTATGTCCGTTTAGATAAAAATTAAATATTTAGTAATTTTGATAACATATTGTTCATGTTTGATTTTCTTGAAGAATTTGGAATTGAAATGAGTATGAAAAATAAATTATTTTGTTTTGTAGGATAGAATATCTGATTAAAAAATTACGGATCCCATAAAATATTGATTTTGACTTAAATTTAATAGAACTTTTTAGTAGAACCAAACAAGGACAATATATCATTAATGCATCTCGTTAATAGGATCAATACGATGTTGGCCATATTAATGGCAGACGGTGAACTGGCGTTGCATACTTCATGGAAGAGGAGAATCTAAAAGTGGCCACAAGCATGACACGAGCACAACTGCACTTCTTTTTTGTTACTACGTAAATGCTTGTGGATCATCCTTGAAAACTTCTATCACAAGTGGTAGTCATAATCCTAAATGAAGTTTTTTATCCATAATAGGAGAGAGGCCATCAACATGTTTAAGCTCTGTAAGCTCTTGCTCTCACAATGGCAGAATAAAGGATATCATTGCCAATCGGTATGAAAGGAAAGATTCTACATCTTTCTCTCTATCGATATTTAACCATTTTTTGCTCCACGATCCGCACCCGTACATTCCATAACCTGCTTTCCTTTTCTTTACGAAATAGGAGAGATTGTCACGAACTACAAGAATACATTAGTTAGTTTTAAGTTGTATCGTGTGTGACATGATTCTAATTTGAAAGAGTTAGAGAGTCACAATATGTAGTGCACATTATAATATATTTATAAAAGACGTAAAAAATGAGGGTTGATTGACGGAAAATATATTCATCTTATCAGAAGTAGTCTATGATAAATGAAGAGACAATTAGATAGGTAAAGGTCATTCTTGAAAAAAAAAAAAAAAAAAAAAAAAAAAAAAAGAGGTTTTGAATTAAATATCGACTTATCAAATACAACCGATACCCATATGAAGAGACAAGTAAATAGGTAACGATCATCGATTAGACACAAGGTTGATTATTCAAATTCAGCGCTGTCACGTGTAAATTATCCAGGTCAAGTCGAAAAATCAACAATACGATTGTCGAAAATTTTCTACGTGATTAAATATTTTGCTTGTGGTGGTTTGACTTAAAAAATAAAAATAATACTTGTTAATTACCACCTAATGCTTTAACTTATAAAAGTCGTGTTTACCTAACAATCGTGTCAAAAAATTTATTTCAATGGCACAAATTTTATGTTTAACATACAATTTTTCACTTTAGATGCTTAATAACATTAAGACGAATTTATCTAAGAAACAATATTTTGTAAAACGATGTTAAACTTTTGTGACCGAATCACCAGAGCTTCAAATTGAAATAAAGTTAAAACAATGGTGATGAGTGATCTTAAGTGTTACATTGGCCGCGTTTATGAGTGAACATCTAGACGGTCAATTTATTTGTAGAGAAAAAATAAAACTTTGTTATACAGTTATATTTAATACTACATACCAAGCCCCGTTTTGACAACCATTATTTTGAAAAAATGAAGTTTTGATTTTTGAATAGTGATTTTTAAAAGAATGTGCGGTAAAAAAGTATGAAAATAATTTGAATTTACGTATAAAATATTTTATCGTGTGAATATATATTTGAAAATGAATATGTAAAAAAAATAAAAATTCAAATAATGATTGTCAAATCGGGTTAAATACTTCTTATTTCGTGTACTTCAACTGAATATACATATATTTTGTATCTATTTGGCAATTATTGACTTTTTGTGGGTAAGACAGAACAATAATTTATCTTTCTTCTTTTCTTTTTGAAAAAGGAAAGTAAGAAAAGTTTTAGCTGCACATGGATTCATTCTTTACAAATACGTTGCTTTCTGATTGTAGCATGATTGGCCGAGTCTCAAAAAAATATTGGTCGAATATGTTTAAAATTTTCAAAGTCCCTTTTACGGGTTTTTTTTTTTTTTTTTT
>CAIGRN010151651.1:0-11227 GCA_903798345.1 Fraxinus anomala
CACTTGTCAATTAATTAATTGGTAAATCTCATTCTTCTGGTTCTCTTTTGTGTGTGACCCATTAGGTTCCCGATCACGATACCTAACGACGTGAATTATTATTTTGATCTAATCAAAATTGATAAATTAAAATACCCATTTTTAATTTATCATCAATTCACATCCGCTGTCCCAAATTGACATCTAGCAATGTGTCGGGCAATACATGTGACGAGAAATGTTATGTGGTATGATAAAATCAAACTTGTTCGCTTACTGTGAAAATATAATTCATTCATCAATATGATCCAATCAATTACGAGATATGGATATATGCCAATCTCAATTATCAATCATATCTTTGATCCCACTATTAAGTCAATGTAAGTCGAAAATTCCTTTTCGACTTATAAGTACACATTGGCCAAGAATTTCATTATCAACTTAATTGAATGACATGTAGATCATAATATCTTACTATCTAATAGTGACGAATCCTCTATTGATCAATCACAATATTCATATGATTCTTGACATACCCAAACGATACCGTATTAGTGACCATTGATATAGTAACATCCAATATCACCAAATTATGATTGTCCTCATATAAGACACTATGATGACCTCAAGTTAAATGACCAATTTCAGTACCGAACGTTAAAGATTAACCACTGATACTCAGATAGTTATCAATGTGGAATCTTTTCATCGGGTTTCCATTGTTTTGTTATTGAACAAAACATCAACGTATTCTAAGTGTTACCATAATTTAGCTTGTGAGATCAGTTATTTATTTCACAAGTAAGAAATGTCACACGTGATGATATATCCGTAATAACAATATCCGTATCTCGTTATTACATACGACCACGGACAATTTAAGAT
The DNA here is from genome assembly GCA_903798345.1 of Fraxinus anomala. Classification (NCBI taxonomy): domain Eukaryota; kingdom Viridiplantae; phylum Streptophyta; class Magnoliopsida; order Lamiales; family Oleaceae; genus Fraxinus; species Fraxinus anomala. Next base: position 868 of record CAIGRN010151651.1, read on the forward strand.
TCAATCATATGTTATTTGTATCTCATAATCACAACTCCATTGTGATTAACAAATTACAAAGACTTAAATTTATGGATTCTATTATTTAATTTATTAAAGCATTAATTCAATCAAATAATAGATCTTGCCATAAATATATATCAATTATATTTTAAAAATGTTTATGTTCAAAGTTGATTGAACCTAGAGTATAACACTTTCAGTCAATAGGTTGATTGACAAGAAAAATATATTGACAGAAATATTAGAACAATTTCTAATGAGGGTTCTCTTAGTGAAGAATTTCTTAGCTGTTTTTTATCATTGTAATGTATAAATATATTCATTCAACATTTCTGCAACTCTTGATGTACAATTATACTTAGAAGAGTACCAGAATCCTATTGCCAATTTTATTTGCTAAATCATGCAGAAGCTTGAGTAGAGATCAAATTTTTTATTATTATTTATTTATCTTATGAAAGAGTTCAGAGTCTTTAAGGTTTGTGTAACCAGTAAATATGTAATGAATTCTTCATCCTGAACATTCCGACAAATCGTCACAAGTTTGATGATTAGAAGATAAGACATTTTTCCTAAAGAGCCTTCTCACAATGGGTTGGGGATGGCGGTAATGGTGAATGAAAGGGTAAGGTTATATAGAGAAAAAAAATGAAGATGGCTGGATGATACATATAATTTTGGAAAAAGAAAAATGGCCTTGTTCATTCTCTCTCAAACTTGGTCCTCTCAAACAATTTCCTCTTCAAAAGATATAATCTGTCCTATTCAGGATGAATTTCATACATAAACATTTGATCAAACAAATTAAAAAAAAAACAGTATTTTTACATATATAACATCATTTAAATAGAAATTTTACAACAATTGTGCGATTCTGTCTCCTTCTCTATGGTGTTCCTTTTCCTAGACTTTTGGATCCAAAACATGCTCTCTTTCAACCATGAGCACTGGAACCAAAAAGGAGAATGGAATTAGATGCTACTCTCACATGCAGGCCACAAAATCAAACAGAAATTCACAAATATTCTCATATCCTATGCAAATCAATCCTACTTGGGTTCTAACCTTGAAGGTGGATAGGCCCCACTATAGGCGAAGAGACTTTCATTAGTATAAGGATTCTCAGACCCCTTGTTTTCCCCTTCATAACTTGCTGAAGTTGAAGCAGATTCAGCATTAGGATTCAGACCAGCCAATTCCATGATGTTCTCTATCTCTTTTACCACCTCGCTCATTGTTGGCCTATTGACCCCTGATTCTTCAACACACTTCAAAGCCAGATCAACAAACTTTTCTAAGCTTCTTGCTGCCGTACTTGAAGCTATTACCGGATCAAGAATTTGCTGAAGGTTATACATCTCCTTTGTCTTATCCATTGCTAGCTTCACTTCCCGAACTATGTACTTCCCTTTCTCAAGTGGACTTCTTGCAGTTAAAAGTTCCATCAGCAATACTCCAAAGCCGTACACATCACTTTTTTCAGTCAATTGTTGCGTCATGTAATATTCAGGATCCAAATAGCCCTAAAACCCAAAACAATCCACTTGTCAGTGTAAACATTGTGAAGTCAAAAAAAAAAAGGGAGGAAGAAAGATAACGTCTAAAATAAAATAACATATCTTCAATGAAGATGAAACCTTTCCAAATTTTGGCAACTTTAGAAGATTCTAAGATTATAGTAATTGCAAGNAAAAAAAAAAAGGGAGGAAGAAAGATAACGTCTAAAATAAAATAACATATCTTCAATGAAGATGAAACCTTTCCAAATTTTGGCAACTTTAGAAGATTCTAAGATTATAGTAATTGCAAGCTTTCTTTTCCAGAGCATCTCACAATCTGGTGAGTTAGTAGCTATTTATCTTAATTATAGATGCCACAAGAAATGAAAGATCATTATCTGCAAGTCTCCTTTTGTTTCTGGGTAGATAATCAAATTACAAAAATGCTTGATGTACGCTCCAAGTTTACATTATCCTTGACATTTGATGTGTTGTTAAAAAAGGATTGGAGGGAAAATTGTTTAATTTTTGAAAGTGTCCAATGGTGTGTTGCCGCGTGGAAAAGTGTAAGGAATGATGTAAATGATGATGTACGTGTAGCATGATTGATCAAATTATTAAGGATGTAGTCATTGTCATGAGTAAGAGCTTTTGTGTGTGTGCATGCATGTTCATGCACATATCACGGTTTTAATTGAGCTAGGCGTTTAAGTTAAAGAGGAAGACATCCCAAAATTAATCTTTAAATTCAAACATAAAGAAATTTAACTAGACCTCTTTGATACGGATCAAGCACTATACATCTTTTTAATTTTAAATAGGGGTAAAGCTATTCTTTTAATCTTTTTAGCAGTAGCCGGAAAAAGTACACAGAGCCCATGCCAAACCAACATAAAGAATCGTTGCTTACCCCTGACAAATAAACAAGATATTTTACATTGTGTTGTATTCAATAATTTTCTTTTATTTCAATTTCTTGTCAGTTGTTCTATTTTACCTTGCAATTACATGTATTTATCATTGTTGAATACGACCAGGCTCTAATTCCAACATGAAAAGACGTCCTAATGTTCAATATATACACACAAAAGAATTTAAGAAGCAACAACACTTCACATATAGCAAAACAACCTTTGAGATCTTGAGATGGACGAAGTATTTACTCACCATTGTGCCTTTTACTTGAGTCGTAACATGACTCCTTTCAGGTTCTCCCATAGGCTTAGAAAGACCGAAATCTGCGACTTTTGCATTCAGGCGTTCATCCAACAAGATATTAGTTGATTTGATATCCCTATGTATGATGGGAGGGTCAGCAAGGTCATGCAAATATTGCAACCCTCTTGCTGCACCAAGGGCTATTCGAAGTCTCCTCATCCAATCTAACCTAATTCCTGATCTCCCTGAAAAAAAGAATGCTCAGTGTATAACCCTCTATAGGGAAGTGGTCTAGTCAATCACTTTCAAAGAGTAAGCTTGAGGAACAAGCCTTTCTCGCTTTTCAGTATGTAGTAGTATGTTTACCGTTCAGTTTTAAGACATCATGTTTATGACCTATTAGAAGTAAGATGCTCTGGTGGGAGAGGATGGTAGTACCTGAAAGACTATCCTTCAATGTGCCATTTGCAATATATTCATAGACCAACATTTGTTCACCTTGCTCGAAACAAAAACCAAAAAGGCTGACAACATTCTTGTGATGAACCCTTGATAGCAGCTCGATCTCGGTTTTGAACTCAAGACCACCTTGCATAGATCCTTGCTGAGCCCTTTTAACAGCAATCAGTTGTCCATTGGAAAGAGTTCCTCTATATACCTGTCAAATGTGTAACAATAGAAACGATGAAGATTAAGTAATCTAAGAGTATTTCGGAAGATATTAAGAGGGTTGAGAAGCAAAGAGTGGTAGGGCTTGATCAGTTAAGATGACATGAGACTATTATTTCCAAGTTATTTGTAATTAAACTATATTTCCATAGCCGTATTTGTGACTTTTAGATATTTACGGGGCTTGGTCATTAAAGATGTTCAAATCCTGCAGTTTTCGAACAGCGTTAAGTTCTCTAAACTGTATGGGATTTTGAAATCCCCAAATTTTCAATGGGCATCAGGGTGTTACAATTTACAGGGACAGTTGATCCCCTCAAGATATAATAAGATTCTACGCCTGCCTTAATACCAAGATCTATTCACGGTAAAGTACTGTTTGAGGTTTGGCATGGATAGAGTAAGACGGAGAATAAGACAATCTTAAGATAGGGTGACCAAATGAAAAATGGATCCAAAAACAATATCATTTTACGAAAGGATATAATAAAAGTGAACCTTTCCATAGCCACCACTTCCAACGTCATTGACTTCTGAAAAGTTACTTGTGTATTTCTTAAGTTCTTCAAATGAGAAACATCTAGCTCCTTTTAACTGAGGAACTCCACCGCTGTTTGTATTTGGATCCCAGGATCCTGCAAGCAAGAAGAAGATGGTCAAAACTGCCAGGAAGCACAAAATCAACAGAAATAGAACACATTAACGCTTAATTTTACCAAAAGGGTCATTCTTTTTGGCAGCTACTTCAGCTCTTCTCTTCTGGCGGAAAGCATAAATCCCTGCTATGAATAACAATAGAAATAGGACAGATCCACCAACAGCTGCTCCAATGATAATCCCACTACTTGATGACTTGCTTGAACCAGTGGCCAAATCTAGAAGAAAACATGCAAAAGCACATATATATACATAAATATAACCGTGATTAGAAATGGGATATATGTTGTCACCAATTTTCTAAATTGGCATCATTGACCAAGTTACCTGTAAAGTACCCATAGCTTTCTCCAATGAAAAAAAAGGGTCCAAATTCTGATGGAGGCTTGAATGTTTGGTTGCTTAGCACAAATCCAATTCCAGATATTCCAGTTCGATTGAAATAATTTTTGTCAGAAGGAAAAACTAGTAGATTCAGTACGAGATAATCATCTAAATTTCTAGTAGGATTACCCAGGGAGACAGAATCAACAGGGAGATTATTAGTCTTGAATGTGCGGATCAGTTCTTTCTGCAGGGATTCGAAAATACTCGTGTCTCTCAAGTTGGAGAAGGAAGGTGCTCTGAAGAATATGCTGCCAGTATATGGATGTCCACATTTGCAGGTTGGGCTAGAAATTTGATCTGGGCTACAGGGAGATGGCTTGCAATTTTCTTGGGGTGTAGAATATGATTTATTAGTTGGCTGGGGTATGCTGCAGTATGTTTTTGTTCCGTCTTCCAAACATATTGGATTACCTGCAAGTCTGCATATTAAACCACACAAACAAAATATTGAAACAAACTTAACAAAGAAAGACTAATATGTAGAAACTTTTCATTTCCAACATGGAAGTCAACATAGTCTGCAGAATGAAGAGCAACTTACGTGATTTGAACATTGAAACCAGCTCGTTCCGTAAAGGCATCGATGGCGTTGTTTCTTAAATCAATGAGTTGGAGTTGGTTGCTATAATTAGAGCCAATAGTCAAGGTTCCATTGATCTTGTTGTTCTTCAATACCCTGTCATTCAAAAAGAAGAGAGACGAAATGTTCATTCCCATTGCTTTAAAATTGAAAATAGTAGAAACTGAACCAGATTGAATTATCTGTTAAATGAAAGACGTTTAGTGTGAAACAAGTGTTCACTCACACAGTCTGCAACTGAAAAAGGCTGAACAGAGAATCTGGAAGTGGTCCTTGTATTTGTGTATTTTCCATTATTCTGCAAGTTCAGTGTTGTGATATAAGGTTCATGGTTAACTTTCAGAAAATCTCTCCATAATCCAGCAAAAGTAAAATGTTTGCACACTCGTGCATACAAGAGTGAAGAACAAACACACAGTCATGGAGAGAGAGAGAGAGAGAGAGAGAGAGAGAGAGAGAGAGAGACTTACAGTGAAGTTAAGGACTCCAAAGTCAAAAACCATCGAGGAACATCTGATGCAGCAAATGAATTATTGCTCAAATCCCTGAAAATTTTAAGTAAAATAATGGAAGAGTAAATCATCACATCTGGAAAAGGTTCTTAGAATGCATTCTCACTACAACTGACAATGGTGAAGAACACATTATCCGGCATTATCGCATCTACCAATGTACAAGTATTTTCTTAACCGAGTAAAGTTTTAGACTTACACATAGTAGAGTGAATTCATGCCAGTAAGATTGGGCAAGGGGCCAGTCAACTTATTGTTTGCCAAGTACCTGGTAAGTTTAATCATATGACCTTACTATCACACAATTCAATGCCGACATAATTGTCCGCAAACAAAATTAGAGAGAAATTAGTCAAACTCAATATATCGTATCGACTTACAGCTCCTCTACATAGGTGAGATTGTTGAGGTTTGGGGGTACGGATCCACTTAAAGAATTCCTGTCTAGGCGTCTGTTGCAAGCAAAGAACATATAGATCAAACTTTAGAAGGAAATTACAGCCAGAGAGATTTTGCCGGTTGAGTAAATGAGGTGATGCTACTTACACAACCTCCAGGGTATGGACAAGTCCTAGAGTGGAAGGGATGTTTCCAGTTAGCGAGTTGTTTTCGAGAAGCCTACTCACATAAACATAAATTAGGAGACATAATGGATGCCTAGATGTTGTACAATTTTTGCTTTGCATTGTCGATTTAAATAATACAGCAGTGGTACTTACAGATGTTTAAGAGTCATATCTGAATTAAAAAGCTGCGATGGTATTTCACCAGACAGCTGATTTTGACCAAAATGACTGCAGAAAAGTCAACCGGATCTATATTAATACATTATGAAACAAGTGAATATAAAAGGAACAACACCTAGTTGAGGTAAATGTAAAAAGAGAATATACATACAAGTGTTTTGTGTGAACAAGCATATCAAGACCAGATGTCGTTCCCTTAGAGACTGGGATAGTTCCAGTAAGCTTATTATCCGCCAAATCTAGCCAAAAAAGTTTTGATAGAAGACCAATGGAAGGTGGTATCCCACCGATAAATCTGTTTGAATTTAGAGATCTGCATAAAAAGGAAGAAGAGCTTCAGCTAAGTACCCAGGAAGGGGAAATTGCACCAGAAGTTCCTAGAGTGTTGGACTTAATACCGATGCAGCAAAAATCATTAATGTTCTGGTTATGTAAAACCTAGGAGACTGAAAACATGTGACATGTTTGGTAAGGTGGATCACACCATATAGGTCAATACAAAATAAGTAAAAGAAATTAAACTTTGCTCATTGTACAATCCCTTCCCATTTAGTATTGCTTACCAAATATGCACTTAATATCTTTCATACCAGTTTTTTCTTTCTCTGTTTATCGATTATCCTTAAGACAGAAGCTCCTAGAGTATTCAATTTAGAAGAGTCTTAACTGATTGCCAGAGAACCTATTTGGAAGGTCCCAAATTATATGGATAAGAATATCCAGCTTGATTAATGTAGGCAGATTCTACAATAGAAATATACTAGACTCCCAATTCAAGAACTCTTCTGTCTTTAACGCAGCGAATGCATAATCCCTGTAGGGCATGCACGTTTAATGTTCTAGAAAATAGCACTACAATTTGAAGAGAAATTAATGCACAATACTTGAACCTGAACATTTATTTTTCCATATGTTAATCCTTAGTCAAAGAGGTAAACATAAAGACATAATCCTTACAGAAAAACCAGCTCTTGTAGAGATCCTATTGAGGATGGTATAGGACCAGAAAACCCACACCCAACAAGGATTCTGCAATGTATGTAGAAGTAAGTTCCTTATGACCAGCATAACTATTTGCATCAGTAGGCAAATACAATAATATAAAAACACCCATATTTCCTTACAAGTTTGATAGTTTCTTCATATTTCCAATAGTTGGAGGCAGAGACCCTGTTAAACCTTTGTTATACGATAGGTCCCTACGCACAGAAACAAATATCAAAAGATGCACAAACTTGCACGCACATACTTATAGCTGGGGAAAGGTAATAAAGATTAAATGTAGGAACCATAACAATAAAGTGATTGAGCCACATATGTTGAGACATACGTGTAGACCAAAAAGGAATTTGAAATTGCATTAGGACACCTATGCAGTGTTCCCGTGTACTATTCTCTAAGTGATACATTAGGAGACATGAAGTGACAAGAATAAACATTAGAAAACAGGTTCAGACCACTAGCCTGAACAGCACAAGTTACCATCCAACTGGGCTTTATTCATATTAATAATTGTGGCAACAAATATAGATATCAAATAACCAGATTTTATTTGAGTCGCCATGGTGACATTTTTTTCAGAATCGTTAGAAAAATGGTTGCTGGATTTTAAGTAGAACTCTTGTCCTAGAGGTATATGTTATAGAAAATTAGAATATAATATGATAGTAAGAAATAAAAACTGAAAAGAGTCAAGGCACTTAATTATTCTAAGGGGAAAAATTAAGATGATTAAGATCTGAAGTGATCTCATAAACAGGAAAAAATAGATGAATAGAAATAGAAAACCGACAAGGTCTGCAATTCAGATAGTTCTTGGATGTCCGAGGATAGCTGACCGCTCAAATTGATGCTCGATAATTTGCTGAAATAGGAAAAGAATGGATTAAACTCAGAAATACACAAAAAGCACAATAGCAACGAAGAATGGGGTAGGACTTACATAGAAACGACACGTGAGTTGATGCACTCAATTCCATCCCACCTATTTCCACATGGATCTGCCCCTTCCCAGTTGGGTGGCACATTCTTCCATGAGTTCTTGAGAGACTGTATAGCACCAACTGCATCACAGATAAAAGCAATTTCTTCTGTTTATAGGAGATGGAATTCTCAACCATTAACTTCTCTGTTTTGGGTGCTCAAAGGAATGAAAATATATGTGGACTATAACCAGGTTTTAAACCCCAAACTCTTTATTTAGGGTAAGTAATAATAGATAATTCAAAATCCAGCCGAAGCAAGAACACATCTTATGAATGCAAGTACTGGATCTAAACATTTTAAGAGAAGTGATATGCAATATTTACTTGAATATTATCTTCAAATAAATAAGAATACTAGGGAAAAGAAGTAGGCTTGGAAAAAATTGCTCAGTGCATCAGAAAATGATCAAATGTCATGAACTGCAAGCCAACCATTGTGACTTCAAGCATCAAATGCCAAGTGGTTTCCCCTAAACCAAAACCAGTGCTACAGAACATAGCGAAGAGAGAACGTGAAATATAAATTTGGTTTTTTGCATATTTTGTCAAGAATAAAGCAACAAATTTCCGCCTAATTTACCATTTAATGTTAAAGGGGTAAAGTTCACTTTTACGACATGGATTAAGAACAAATATGTACTTGACTCCTATTATCTGAATCTGATATATTCCTTCTCTCTTGGAAAAGGGAGAATTAACATGGAAGAAGAACAAAGTAGACTAGAAATCTCAAATTAACACAATTTTATTAAGCTCTCTTCGAGGAAATGAGCTTAGAAGTAGAAATTAGTTCTCATCAGGTTCGATTGTGTGGTTCAGATAAAACTTTTTATAATTATTAGATACTTTTTATAATTATTAGATATCCTTAAAAAATTAACACAAATAATGATGAAATGCTATTTGAACCAAGAATCAAGAATACTTACAATCTTTTTGATCTGTCAATGCTGCTATAACCAAAGATTGTATTAAAGCAACCAGCAGAGGGAACAGAATTCTCAAAACCATCATTGCTCAACAACAACAATATAGATTATCAAACAAACAGAATTTCTGACCAAAATCTACAAAAACATAAACTTCCCAGCTCTCAGCAAATTGTTCGTTCTCCAGAGGAACTTTCAAAATTATACCTATATGGCACCATTGAATTCTGTTCAATTATGCACAGAGTTAAACAATAGTCTTTTACGCCGGCAACTTGTACAAATTTCTTACCAGATCCTAGTTGATTCCCAACACCTTTTGAGAACATGTCTAAAGATGTATTTTATTTGTTCACATTATAATACCATTATGCAATTGCCATTATATTAAAAAATTTCAAGAATTTAAGCAAAAAATGGGCCCCATCAATAACATGTACATTTAGTCAAATTTTCATCTTCTTCAACTTATCAAGAGAACCATCATTTGATAGGCTTGTAAAAAGTTGATATTTTCTTGAGAAACGCAGAATGTGCCAAGCATTTATTACTAAATTAATGAGACCTACAACCTATACAAGTTGCTTGTGGATTAGATGAAGTCCTTTTAATCCCATAAAAGATATTTCAAGAAATCAATTTTTGTTGTCATTTTCAAACCCAAGCATTCAAGGCAAGCTGTTCCACAACCACAAGTACCTTATTATAAAAGTCATTACACTAATTGAAGACTTTGATTGATCTTGGGTTTGAAAGAAACATACGTGTTGCAAATTGCAAGACTTGGTAAAAATGAGACAGATTGACTTGAAATGTGTCCATACATATGGGTTCTTGAATATGTCAGTGTCTTGGCTTCTTCTTTCCCCCATTCGTATCGACTTACTACTTTTGTTTGAACTTAATTTTAAGCACTTATTATCTCTGAGTCTTTCTACTTGTGGGGTCAGACAACATGTCTGGATTTGCCAATGATAAAAAAAGGTTGATGGCTGTCTCATCCAAACACATTCATAGTTCATATTTCACTATTCAACAAGGATTTTACTATTTGTACATTAAGGTACGTGTTGGGTTTTGATACCCAATAAATCATGGACGATGATGTAAAATCGATGTTGGATAAGTTATATATCGACACCACAATTACTCGGACCAATCCTATAACCTACTTCGGCCATTTGAAGTAGCCTAACGTTATTAGTGTTGCTCATGGCCCGGCCCATAACCTTGGA
>CAIGRN010151659.1:0-21508 GCA_903798345.1 Fraxinus anomala
AAAAAAAAAAAAAAAACCATTCAAGCTGGATTTGGAAAACTACCAAATATCAACCCTTTAATGTCTTTCCATTATTTCATCAAATCACTTCAAATTCTTTTTTTTGAAATAGAAACATCGTGGATCCATAGATATTATCCCTTGAGAAATATCTTCAAAATCTTTTCCCTCCTTATTTTCATTTCATGCCAAGGAATATCAAAAAGACTAGAGCGTATTATGAAGCTATCCTTATCAAATCAAGATCAACTATAATAACTCACACTCAAAATCCTCAAAAGAAAAATTATATTGATTTTTCTAAAATCTCAATTCAAATGGTATTGTCTTATAAAGACAGGGGACAAAATTCATGGAATGAGAAGAAAATGCAATTATCGAAAGATGATTCATTTTAATCTCATTTCAATTATTTTGACTATCAAGATGTCGATTTAATGTTTTTTACTTTATACCAGTAACACATTCTTGGTTTATTCTTTTTAATCAAGCCGGTGTTACAAATTTTCCAAAATGGTTTTAAAATTGGTTCAAACATTTTGGACTTGATGAAATGATTTTACCCAATCTTACTCGTCAAAATTTCGAGCACTTCAATAGAGACAAAAACATTTCCAAAGCCACAAGAAAAATTTTTGTTCCAATTTGCTCATAATCTCAAGGTCTCGTGAATATTCTGTTGGGACTATCAAATTATTCAAAATACCAATTCAGAATTTAATGTCAAAAGGATTGTTCGAAGACTCAAAGTAAAATGGTGGTCAAAATTCCTTGAAATAAATTGCTGTCCAAAAGCCGTAAATTCATAGATTCAAGAACAAAGAAACATCGGTATTTCAAAATTGTCAAAGAAAGAACTTGACAAACATACTGATTTTCTTGTAGAAAAATCAAGATTCATGGCTATGTTCAACCAGTGTAAGACTTCTAAAGAATTACAATTTATTTCGAAGAAAATTGCTTTATTGGCTTAGGCTTCTTCAAAGAAATCCAAATCAAATGATGATGTTCCTCTCATTTAGAATCAACACACTATGAACAAAGCAATGAAGACATGTGCCTTGGATTAGACAATATTGATGACTTGATTGAACAAGAAATTCAACCTCAAAATGACTATATAAACTCATTCATCAAGATAAATATCGAAATTATCGAGTTCAAGAATCAAGAAAAATGTTTTTTCAAATGTGTTTGCCACCTCAAAAGCTCTTTTTTACCAGCTATACCGGCACTCAAGAATAGACAAAAAAAACTTTATGAAAAGCAACTTTAATAAAGTGGATTCCATAAATCAAAAAATCTGGAGGAATGAGATAGACATATAGCAGACAAAGAAGCATTCAAAAGCAATGGCACACAAAAGACAAACAAATGACAGATATTTGTGCTTCCCAAATCGTCCTCCAAGATTCTTGAAAACAATTCAATATTATTCCAAATTTGAAGCTTCAATCATAAAAGAGGATGAAGACTGAAGACCTCCGCAAGTGTGTTTTAGCGGGAGATAAAACATTTTCAAGAAAGCTTTAGAATTATCTTTATATTTTAAAGTTTTCTTCAATCTTGTATATTTCAATATTTTCAACCTTGTAATTTTTAATTTCAAATCAAATAAAAAAAATTTCATTTCGAAAGTCTGATTTCATTTATCATTCTCTATACTCTTGAGTCACTCCTTGTCCCTATGTATATTAATATAAATGTATTTAATCTGTGACCTACGCACAATGACTTGTGATAAGTAACAAGTGCACATTGAACTTGGACAACTAAATAATGAACAAAGGACCTATGACCAATGCAAATTGGTCACATATTATTACTCGATTACAAATCATTAATTTTATAAGTTACAATTTTTTTTGTTAGTCACAATTTATCAAATTAATATGTCACATATTATTTTTCGATCACAAACTCTATTTTATCGGTTATATATTATTTATGTCACAAATTGACCATTTTATTGGTCACGGTCCCCTAAATAATTGGTCACAAATCCCTTTTATACACACAAATCCAACCCAACTCCAACTCCACTACCACCATCAACCTCAGCATTACAATTACCGCCTACACCTCACCACCACCACTATTTACAAACCACCAACAAAAATTACCCAAAAATGCTTCGAACATATGATCTTTGTGCAGCGTCACTGTACAGAGCCACACGATGCTCACATGGCATTGGCTGCTGTGAGCACCACTGAGTTCCGACGATTGGCGGTTGTGTGAGGGAAGAGAAAGATGTGAGAGTAAAGGGAAAAGGGAGTGGAAGAGAGAGAAGGAAAATGATTAGGGTTTGGGAGTTAAATTTGGTAGAATGGATGGAATTGGGTGAGATGAGGTGAATATTTAGATTAATTTAATTTTTTAATATTATTATTAATATTAAATTTTGAAATTTCACGGGATTTTCAAGTAAAAAAACTTTGAACTTAATTTTTGAATTGGAAAGTTAAAAACCTGTGCAGATGTAATATCCTCGTCTAAATTGGCGCCCCTTGAATATTCACAAATCAATTTATAGAAGACAACAAATTTAGGGGGGATTTGCATCAATATACATGAAAGGATTGGCAGGCGGTTGAAAGTTTAGGTTCTGATTCGAATAATTCAAACAGTGCAACAGTCAGAAAGTTTAGTTATAAAATTCCATATTTCCAAAAATTTAGAGATCAAATTTCATTTTTAAGAAAGTATAGGACCCAGTTTGCAGAAAACAAAATCTCTTGGAGCCAATTTGGAAAACAAAGTGGCAAGTTTGCAATGTTATGCTAACAGATATGCAAAATAACTAGAATTTGAGGATTGCTCCACAAAATTTGAATATAGGCCTGTTTTGAAACTAAGTAGTATCACTTAAGAAGGAATAAATTATTTTAAGAGCCGTCTAGTCAAAATCGGACAAATTCTAGGATGTAATAGAGGACTCATTGATTAACATCATAGGGTGTTCCGAAAATTTGGGGGACACTTCATCAGTGAACCAAGGCTATGGAATTAACGGCAAGGTTAAAATCATAGGCAAAATCCAGATCGACATAGACTACATAAGTCCTGGGAATTGCACAATAAATATAAAAACAATTCCAACAGGTTACCGTAAAAGCGGCACCTTTCTAGCTGAGATTTAGTGATTGGGAATTTGGGATAATAATTCTTTATGATCAACCTCAAGCAATGATCTTAAACTTGATGCTAAGTCATTTAGATTTGTAGGACAAGGATGAATTTATATTTATATATGGCTAAACAGCACAATACCCCCTACTTATTGATCGAGCTATCTAAAACCCTTATAGTTTTGGAAATAGCACAAAACATCCATTTTTGAAACGTTGAGTACGGAATACCCCCTACCGTCCATTTTCTCAATAAAAAATTATGGAATGACAAATATACCCTCCCATTTAAATAATAATAATAAGAAAAAAAATAAAGATCTAATTATAATAATGGTCCAAAAATTTTCAAAAAATTACAAATGAGTCCCAAATTTTTTTAAAAAAATATTGAAACTAAAAAAAAATGAACTTCTTCCTCTTCCTCTCCCACCACTACAAATAAACATCCACCAACATTCTGCCGCACCTCCCATGACCACAGCCACAACTACAATAGCCAACATTACCACCACAAATCTCAAACAACAACACAAATAATATCACCAAAAAATAAAAACACAATCGCCACCACTGGCTTCCAGTCTTTCAAAAACAAAACAACAATGGTGGATGCTAACACATGACTTCTGAAAACTATCTACAGAACCATCAAAAACCAGCCACAAACCAAAATTAGCCTCCATTTCCAGGATGTATTCATTCCTCTATTGCACTTATAAATTATGCACTTCCCAAGCTTTGGGAGGTCACCAAAATGCCCACAAGAGAGACAGAACGGCCAAATAAAATTAGAGAATTGAAATTACTAGACTTGACTTTTGCAGAGCACCAAGGTACTTTGAACAACCAGCATTTGAAGGATTCCGACAAATGTACTCAAAATTCCTCACAGTCACAATGGGAGAGGCATTTATGTGGATTCCCAATAATATTAAACGTCACCAGACAGCTGAAAGAGGTGAGCTGGTGGAGTCAAATGCCACAAAAGCACAAGATGGCATTGCAAGATGCAAAGGGCTGGGGAATATGGATGTTGCAGCTCTGTAGGGAAACGAAGTGCTCCGCCATCGATGATGTTGATAAAGAATGATTTTTTTTAGTTAACGGAGGGCGATATATCCGAGATTTTATTAATATGTCCTCACTTGTGGCAGAGGAATCGTGGTTACATAAAAATAAGGAGAACAGTAAGTGATGAAGTATTACTTCCCTTACAATGAAAGTAAATGACGAAAAATAAGTAATAAATAAGAAAGTACTACTTCCTTTACAATAAGAACTAATGTAAAAGAAAAGACAAATAATAAGTATTGAAAGTTAAAATAAAATTCAAACTTTGATACTGAGCGATTCATGTCTGTCAACTTGTACTAGTGCCCTAATATATCGTGGTAGGTTAAGTAGTCCATATACATGATATCGTCGATGATCCAAACCCTCAGATGCAAGAGCATCTGCAACCTGGTTTTCTTCTCTGTAAATGTGGAAAACTGTATATCTGTCAAAGGATATGATGTCTGTGATACATCTAAGTATGCTCTAAATAGTCCATGGTCATTCTCTTCTAGTGATGTAGTAAATAGCCAATGTAGAATCTGACTCAACCCAAATCGCTGAATAACCCAATTCTTGAGCAAGTAAAATCACATCAAGAATAGCTCGGAGCTTTGTCTCTAATATCATACATGGTCCATACGAAGCTGAGAAAGTCCTGATACAGTGTTCTGCATGATCTCTGATGATGCCTTCCCTACGGCATAACCATCATTGACGCATCTATCAGTATTGATCTTGACAGATCCGATTGATAGAGTGCGCCACCAAATCAGAATATGGGAAAATGGGGAAATAGAGAAATGGGGTCCACAAAAATACCAAATATGGGTGCAAGTGTGAAATCTCTTTACCAATGCACCGCTCAAAGCAGTCCTCCCATATGAAGACAAGAGATCATGCAATAGACCCTCCAAACGATACGTCTGGCTACCATGCGAATCTCCCTATGCTTAGATACCAAAATATCAGTAGAAGAATGATAACGCGAATGTGTTCACAGTGAACATACTGTCCAAAATACCTCCATCTCTGGAATCTCTGTCTGACTCCCTCTCATGAACTCATAGGTATCTGAAAAATATCCTCAAAATGTTGCCATACCTAATTGGAGATACTATTGCCAGTGAAAATATGACTGATAGTCTTAGTCTCGGAACAACACTGGCAAGGAAAAGTCAACTGGCATCCAATCCTCCCCTAAATAACAACATCTACTGGAATGAGGACCTGCTATAATCTCCAACAAAAAAATGAGACAGTGACCTGCAAAATAGAGCTCCACAGTTACCGGTACGAATCTTGATACTGGCATCCCGAACGTACGAACTGCCACACTGACTTGGTAACGAAGCTACCATTCGATGTATTCCGCCAAAAAAATCTATCTGGGGCATCTGTACATAAAGGTATAGCCATTATCTGCTACGTCATAAGAGGATGGAGAACCCATAATAAACGTCATATATCCCACCAAGTATCATCATAGAAATTCTATACCCTTGTAGATGTGTGTTGTCTGTGTGGAAATAAGGATGCCAATGTGGTCTCACCCATGCAGTAATCATGCCAAAAAAAATCTGACCTGCACCAAAGTGTCGTGCAATGTATGCCTTTGTCCAGGGCCCAACTAATTTCAGCCTCTTCTAGATAGGAGAAGCTGAGTAGGGAACTACTATGAGTAAAGGATATATCCCCATACAATACTTGCCCCGTAAGAACTTGGCCTAAAGAGATCTTTGAGAACGGAACAACCATCAGAGCTTCATGGAGAAGGTGTCCACCACATCATGTAATCTCCTAAAACCTAGACCATCATCATCAGTATGAAGAAAAATCTCCTTCCAGCTCCGCCAATGTAAATATCGTGCCTGTTCTTTTGAATCCCACAAGAATCGTGCAAAGCTGATCTCAAGTTTCTCCAGGATAGCCTTAGGGAGCTGCATGATCTGAAGAAGGTGTAATAGCATGGAGGAGAACACTGACCTCAGTAAAGTAATACAGCCACATATGATAAAAGTCATGAAGCCCAACCTGAGATCATTTTCGTGACCTTCTAGATAAGGTCATCATAAATGAAGCTCCTCTTGGTCCTCTTAAATAAGGGGACTCCCAGATAAGTGAAAGGTTGTTGCTAATGTCGAAAACCAGTCAAAATCTCCAATCGTTTGATCTGAAAAATAGATGCCCGTCTAGGTAGTATGAGTCAACTCTTGTCCATGTTCACCAACTAACCAGAAACCCCCTCATAATGCTCCAAATAACCAAGAATCCTCCGGATAGACCGTTTCTGACTATTGGCGAATATGATCATATCATGAGCAAATGAAAGGTATGAGAAAAGAGTACTTCCTCCATGTCTATAACACATACAGGGATACTCTGAAACGTCTGAGTAAGCAGGCATGAGAAGTAATATGCAACTATGATGAACAAGGATGGCGAGATAGGATCTTCATGTTTGAGCCCTCGTGAGGAGGAAAAAACCATATGGGCGGCCATTTAGGAGTACAGAAAAATGACACTCCGAGATACATCGCCTGATCCTATCAATCCATATCTGATCAATTCCAAAGGCCTCTAATACAGAATAAATGAAGCCCAATCCATGTGATCATATGCTTTACCCATGTCTAGATTCAGCATAGTGTTACCCACTCGTACTCTATCATCCAAAGTATGGAGAAGCTCCTGAACCCATAGAACATTGTCCCCAATTAGGCGATAAGGTATGAACTCACTATGTTGAGGAGAGATAATGTGCGGTAACAGTGTTCTCAATCTAGTGTTCAAAAGTTTAGTAAATTAGTAATAAGCTTATTGAACACTGCACATAAGGTCTGAAGTCGGTCCATCTACAAGCACCGTCTCTCTTAGGGAGCATTACTATAATAGTATCAGTAAAACCCCATGGAAGATGGCTGATGTCAAAGAAGTCCAAGACAACCTTGTATACATCGTCCTGAATAATGTCCTAGTAATACTAGAAGAATAGGGATGAAAATCCATCCGATCCGACAGCACTATCAGCATCTATACTAAACACTGCCTCCTGTATCTGATGAATCAAAGGGATGTAGTTTAGTGACAAATTATCATCCTCCGTCAAAAGTCTGGGGATGATATTTTGAACGAATGGGGTCCAATAGCTGTGTAGAAGCAGATAGAAGATACTGATAGAATGCAATAGTTGAAGTTTGAATGTCAGTAAGAGTAGTTAAGACTTCCCTGCCTACGTTTTGATGGACCTAATACGCGATTTGATTCAATGTTTCTGAACCATCGTGGGGAAATAATGAGTATTGTGATCTCCTTCACATACCTAACGTGAACTAGTGAAAAAAAAATGAAACAGGATGGTGGGTGATGGTGGTAGGGATGGTGGCTGCAGCGGTGGTGGTGAGCAGAGAAAGAGGAGATGAAATGATTTTTTTTTAATTTTTTTTAATTTGATATTTTAATTATTTATTTGGTACTCATTTGTAAGTTTTAAAAAATCTTAGGAATTAGATTTTTAATTATTCTTCTTTTTATTTTATTTTATTTAAATGGGAGGGATTATTTGTCATATCAAAATTTTTTGTTGGGAAAATGAACGATATGGAGTATTCTACACTAAATGTTTCAAATAGGGACTTTTTGTACTATTTTCAAATGGTAGTGCATTTTCGGCAATTTGGTCAATTTAATGTATGACTTGGAATTTTTTTCCATTATTTTCTAATTTCATGACTTTCTTGATAGTTTTCTTCACTTGTTTTTTTACTGGGAATAGATCCTGAGAAGAAATATTTAGAATTACAATTTTATAAGTAAATCACTACGTTCCAAATATAAATTTACTTTATGTTATGAATTGTGCAAGATAATATATGCAAGATGAAATAAACAAACAAGCAAGAACTCCAAAATTTTGCTTGAAAATCTAAGATGGGAAAAAAACCGCGAGCAGAGGATGAGAATTCACTAAATCAAAATAATGATTTTGTTACAAGATTCGATGTTCACGACCTCATCTAATGTATCTCTAATGTTATGAAGAGTCTACAAGTCGTGGAATATATATAAACGCGACAAAATTGAAAATAGGCCAAAATAGATATAATGGCGCTCGAGTGAAACACCTCACGTTCCACTAGCGGCATGTCTCTACAGCTCGAGCGATAAGCTTGCGTACATCAAGTGGGCTCTACGACACAGTGCTAAGGCACTCCGTCTCTGATCCAAAATCTTCTCTTTTGCTTCGAATGGTGCCTAGGCACCCAGGGACGGCGCTTGGACATCCCATCTCTGTCCAAAACATGTCAATCCATATTTTAACTTCTTCAAGGACTCATCAGTCAAAACATCAATTCCTTTTCAACTAAAACACTAATTCCTAATGGAATTTTGGTAACAATTCAACAAATCTCCACATTTATACAAATTCCAAATCAAGGAATTACGATTCACTCTTACACAAGCAATTCTCCACCTCTTTTACAACCCCCAAAGGGCTAATTCAACAACAAATACTATCCAAATCCAAACAGTACTTATACTTCGCCACAAAGAGAGTTCTTGTTAAAATATAAGCAAGATTCTCCTTGGTATCAACCACAGTCGCTCACTATAATATCACTACGAGCAATCACATCACGAACAAAATGATACATCACATCAATGTGTTTTATCCTCTCATGAAACATCTGATCCTTTGTAAAAAAAAATAGCACTATGACTATCACAATAAACTATAGACATCTGCAAATATTCACTGATTTTACCAAACAATCCTTTTAACCACATAACCTTACAAGCCTATGTAATATCCATGTACTATGCCTCAATAGTAGACAAAACACTGCATTCCGTAATGTAGCCTTCCAACTGATAGCACAACTCCCAATGGTAAACATATACACTGTAAGTAATATCCTTTTATCAAGATCTCCTTCATAATCTGAATCAATATACCCAATGATTCCATCTGTATTTCTCCTAAAATGCAAACAAGCATTAGTAGAGCCATGCAAGTATCAAAATATGCTTTCCTAATGTTTGTTACAAGGATTTACCATGTATCTGCTAACAGTATTGATTGTATGCGCAAATCTAGGCGTATACAGGCCACATCATACATGAGCGATTCAACTGCGCTTGAATAAGGAATCCATGACATGTAATCAATATCTTCATTTGACTATAGACATTAAGCAGATAATAGTTTAAAGTGGGCAGCCAAGGAATATTGACAGCTTTGCACTCAACATATTAAACATGTGAAGTACTTTCCCAATGTATTATTTCTGGCTCAAGTATAATCTACCAGCCTTTCTAGCTCTTAAGATCTCCATTCCAAGAATATTTTTTCATGTTTCCAAATCCTTCATATCGAACTCTTCATTGAGCTAAACTTTCATTTTCATGATATCTTCTTTATTATTGACAGCTATTAATATATCATCAACATAAAGTAGTAGAATATGTAAATGACCCATCATTACACTTCCTAAAGTATACACAACTATCATTACTACTTTTTTAAAGTCATCAATGAGTCAAACATTTTATACCATTGCCTTGGTGACTACTTCAGGCCATAAATGGACTTTTTCAACTTGTACACATAGTTCTTCTTTCCAGTAACTATGAAACCTTTTGACTGTTGCATATATATGTAATCCTCAAATTCACCATACAAGACTTATGTCTTCATATCCAACTTCTCAAGCTCCAAATCATGTTTAGCCACAATACCAAACAAAGCTCGAACGCTTTACAATTGGAGAAAACACATTTGTGAAGTCTGTACCTGAAATCTGACTACAACTTTTAGCCACTAATCTTACCTTTTACCTAGCATCTTCAACTCCTGATGTATCTTCACTTCTAGAAAAACCACTTACAATGAACAACCTTCTTCTTCTTAGGTAATTTTACCAAGATCCACGTGCCATTTTTATGAAGTGATTCCATCTCCACTTGCATAGCAATCATCCATCTGTCAGAATCATTGCAACTCACTACTTTTATATATGTAGCAGGCTCTTCACTAGAATCAATATTTTCAACCACATTCTATGCATATGCTACCAAATCATCTTCTCTATACTTCTGAGGGGTCTAATCACCCTTCTCGATTTGTCTTTAGAAATAAATAATGTGGTATCACTGGTGGTGATGGAAAATTGGTACTCTCATTCTCTTCTGACCTAGACTAATCTGAAGACTGTGGTTTAGATCCCAAATGATCTCAAACTCCACCTAATTACTTTGTTTCTGCTGAGTTGTTTTACTAAAATCTTCGAGAGGTAAATTATGAACCATTGCATGTTTATCAAACACCACATCTCTACAAATCACCACATCATTTGTTTATGGACACTAAAGCTTATATCCTTTAATGTCGGATTTATAACAAAGAAATATGCACTTTCTAGATCTCAGCTCTAATTTCCCATTATCCATATAAGTATAGCAGGACACCCAAATATTTTCAAATCTGAGTAATTAGGATGAGTACCAGACTATACCTCTTTTGGAGTCTTTTTCTCAATAGCAATTGAAGGTGAACTGTTGATAATGAAACAAGTTGTGAAAGCAACTTCAACCTAAAATATCTTAGGTAACCTAGAATTTGAAATCATACATTGGACCTTCTCCATCAATGTCCTATTTATCCTTTATGATAAGCCATACTATTGCGAAGTACCACGCATTGTCAAGTACCTCAGAATCCCTTTTAACTTGCAGAAATTATTGAATTCATTCGAACAAAACTTCAATCCATTATTTGTGTGGAAACGTTTTACATGCTTTTTAATCTACTTCTCAATCATTGTCTTCCATTCCTTGAAGATACCAAACACATCACTCTTTTGCTTGAAGAAGAAAATCCAAACCTTTCTAGAGAAATTATCAATTATTGTCAACAAATAATATGCACCTCCTCTAGAATGCGCCCTCGTCTGTCCCAAAGATTTGAATGGATATAATCAAGTGTTTCCTTCATATTATGACTTCCTTTCATAAATCTAGCCATATTCTGTTTTCTAAAAATATTGCGCTCACAGAACTTTATCTGGCTAGTACTTTAACCATCAATAAACCTTCTTTTGTTCAATTCAGCCATCACATTCTCACTCAAATGCCTCAATCACATATGTCACAATTTAGTAATTTCTTCATCTAAAAAGGGAAAGTGGTAACAGCTGCATCCCCTGTAACTATAGATCCCTACAATACATATAATTGAGTTGAGCTTTTTTGTCCTTTCATCACAGTAAGAGTGCCTCTACTTACCTTCAGAACTTCACCTCACTTGTGTTCATGTACCCATTAGCATCAAGGATACTCAAGGAATCTTCAAGTCTGGAATGTGCCTCACATTTTTAAGTGTCCTGATAGCCCCGTCAAACATTTTAATCTTGACTAGTCCAATTCCAACTATTTTACAAGGTATTTTGTTTCACATAATCACATCAGCTCCAAAACCACCTCATATGTTATAAACCAGACCCTATTGGGACACATATGGAATGTACAAGCTAAATCAAGAACTATAAGGTTTGGAATCACAGTAAAAAATCACCAGAAGCTCTCATTTACTATGGATATCTCTTACAACACTGGCTTCTCTAGTATCCTTAGGTTACTTTCCATTTTCTTTAGTAGCAGCCATCATTAAGTTTTTCCATTTGTAACAGCAGGTCTAATATGTCAATTCCTTTTGCAAAAGTGACATACCTTCTCCCTGTCTTGACTTCGATTTGTCCCTCGTATTACCACCAAGATTAATATCTTGATTTCTCCCATGAATAGGGATGGCCAAAAAAACTCGACAAACCTGATACCCGTGGGGCCCCGCCCCAAATGGGGTAGGGATAACTCGCTTAATCGAGTATTCAGAGCGGGGACGGGATGGGAAATTTTGCCCCGGGGCCGGGACGGGTAACAGGTGCCCCGCCCCGTCCCACCCCGCCCCACCCATTTAAATTTTTTTTTTTTAGAATTCAGTACTTGAAATTGAAATTTTCATTAGTTCTAATAGAAAATGACAACTAAAATTACTTGTCTAAATCTAATGAATGGGGGCAATAAAAATAAATTATCAAAAACTTAAAAAAAATTAAATGGAGTAGTAAACTGGGCAAGGACCCCGCCCTGCCTTAAATGGGTAACGAGGCGGGGACAGGGATGGGGCGGGGAATTACTTGGCGGGGCGAGGGAGGTTACCCCGTCCCATTGACATCCCTACCCATGGACAACCAGGCCATTTGCCTGACCCACAGATCCAATCACAAAATACTCATCTTCTCTTTTGATAGTAAAGTATCATAAACCTAATTAATTGTAAGAGTATAACGACTATAGAGAAAGTGTCTCTTAAATTGTATACGAGAATGGTAATTAACACAAAAAAATTAAAACCAAGATCCTAGTCATCATATTTAACCTCTATAGTCTCATGATCATCTATAATTTCTTTAAAAATTGTCAAGCGATCCTCAATAGACATATCGAAGATGCGGTAAGAATACAAATGCTACTTTAAGTGTAACTTACTGATCAAACTCTTTGTCATAAAAATTTGTTCCAATTTCAACTACAACATAACGACACTTTTCACCTTAAGAACATCCTGAGGAATATCATTTAAGAGACGAAGATGAATTTCGAATTGGGCTTTTCGATCCATAAGTTGGTTTTCCTCCATCATCTAGTGGAATGCATTTTATCAACTAAAAAGGCATCATCATCCAAATCCATCTACGCGAGCATAGCTCGCATCTCTACCTACAAAAGCGAAAACCTCATGTTACGATCCAAAAGAGGAAGTTTCATTGTTGCCATGCTGAAAATCAACCATGTTTTGATACCAATTTGTTATGAATTGTGCAAGATGAAATAAATAAACCATTATGAACACCAAGATTTTACGTAAAACCCAAACACAGGAAAAAAATCACAGGTTGAGGGGGAGAATTCAGTGAATCAAAATAATGATTTTATTACAAGATTTGATGCTCTCAACCAAATCTAATGTCTCTTGTTATGAAGATTTGAAATGCATGGGTATCTTAAAACGCGTCAAATCAGAAACAAGCCTAGGTTAAATATAATCGACGCTTGAGCGGAATATCTCTCGTCCAATGAGCAGCGTGTTTGTACCATTCGAGCAATAAGCTCGAATACAGAGAGCAGCTAGCACTATGGCACAGTGCTCAGGCACTCCATCTCTAATCCAAAATCTTCCATTTTGCTTCAAATGGCACTTAGGAGCCCCAAATGCGATTGTAACGCCCCAAATTTTATTGACTTAAATTTTGGGATGTTACCAATACCATTTCGTAATCATACTCGAAGCGCAATTATTTAATTGAGAATTTAAACCATTTGAACCTTAATATACGGAATTGAATAAAATATAGTGTCAAGAATTTAAGAACATTAAATGAAAATAAACACGGAACAACTTAACAAAATTTATTATTGAATGTTTTTCTTGGAAATTTATTACTTGGNAATTTAAGAACATTAAATGAAAATAAACACGGAACAACTTAACAAAATTTATTATTGAATGTTTTTCTTGGAAATTTATTACTTGGCAACCCGCACACCGCCCAACCACCATTCACGTTGACCGATCAAACCTGAAATATTAAATTTTGAAAAAATGAATAATTTAAACTCAGTAGGATACGTGCGTCTAAAACAATATAATATTTTTTAAACATAAATTTACAATATTCTATACCATCATTTCATCAAAAGCAATCGGAGATCAATCGAATGCTCTAACACATTTCTGTGTAACATATTGAGAAAACTCAAAGGAGATCTCATATTTCATTTTATTTCGTTGAGACCCGCAGGTCAATTAGCATTTCATGAAATAAATTACGTAAAAAAAATTATAACATTGCAAGGACATACAACTTGCACATAGTATCCTACCTTGTTTGCTAATAGAGTTGTTGGGAGGAAGTAAGAAATTCACGTTCCCAAAACCTTTTTTGCTGTTGTCGTATCTAAGTGCCAAGAAAAAGTCGAAATTATATTCTATAAATAAAATATGAGTTAACTAATGATTGCCAAACAAAATTTTAGATACCTTATGAATTTAGGATTTATTTTGTTTCAACGTGGTGCCCAATCCCAAAGCAAAAGTTGGATAAATATAGGCAAAGTTCTTAAATCTAATGGCACCTAATTAGGTGTAATTGGTGCTAATTAAATTATAAAACTCCTAATGGCATAAAATTAGATAAAAATGGTGCTAATTTAAATAATAAACACGTTTTTTTACATATCATATCAACCTAATTAAATCCCCAAAATCATTTTCTTTCCTATCAATCTACACATGCCAGAAACATCCCTATCGATTCCTAAAATCAAAACAAATAAATAATATTAAATTAAATCTAATTGTCAACTCCTATCAATTTCCCAAGATCAAGGAAATGAATCACTTTAAGATAAATTTACACTCTTTTTAGCTATACGTGCACACACATACCTTTTTTTTAAAAAAATACAAATATTAAATAAATAAATAAATCAATTAGTAATCACTTTTATAAACTGAAAAATCTTGGGTCTAACTTATTCGAATTGACTTTTTTCTCGAGCCTAATATACAAGATTAATTTCGAGCTATCCAATGAGAATAATTAAATGTTTGGCCCAAATAAGATTGAATTTAATATATGTCACTTTAGTCCATCAACTTTCAAAATATAAAATGTAGTAGATGAAAAAAACATTTATTCTGTAAATTTTCGAGGTATTACAGGGATGCTTGGGTATCCCCGTCTTTGTCCAAAATATGTCAAATCCATATTCTAACTTCTTCAATGACTCTTCAACCAAAACACTAATTCCTTTTCAACAAAAACACCAATTCCTAATGGAATTTAGGTCACAATTTAACACTTATGATTTAAAAATATTGGTCTGATTCCAAAGAGATGGATCAAAAACTAGATCGAACAAAGTATTACTGAAAATTCTATAAAGAATCCTTGTTCCACATACCTTGTTCCACATATATAACGGACCAAACCAAATTTAAATCAATCGATTCTAAGTAAACCATTCTCTACATAATTTTTGTTCTATTTCAAATTTTTTTTATTATGTGCAGAGAAGTGTCGATCATTCTAAGTATATGCATATTCATGTGAATTCAAACAAATTAATTAATCATGAATTTAATACCCGAATTACAATAAAAAAATTTACAATTGAATTAAAATTCAATTTTGTAGTTAGAGTGGAGAATCAAGTTTTGTTCTCAGTGTTCTCAAGGGCTTCAGAATTGAGATAAAATAAACAGAAAATTCTGAACATTGAGCTACTTTGTATAAAAAGCTATAGCGAAAGGTAATTATATTTGTACCATAGTTTTTAAAAAATGCACTAGAATTTAATTATGTTAAAGATTATTAACATTTATTTATTGTCACACTATGTTCTCAATCTTTTTACATCACATTCTTATAATTAATCCTTCATTAATTAGCATATCCCCGACAACTATTTTCGCCCAACAATTATGTCCGCGTGCTTTAAAATCAGGGACAAACATTTAGTTTCACTTCGGTAATTATTATTATTTTTATTATGAAAAATATTAGGGGCAAGTAAGTCTTTTTACAATCTCTTAAGAGAATATTTAAACAAAAATCAGTGATCAGGGATACAATGTACTAGTTAATGAGGATTGGAGTACAATGAGAAAAGTCTACGATATGACAATATTAAAATTTAGGGACATTTAATGTAATTGAAAATGATGCATGATAAGTGTATTTTATTCACTTATCCAGACCATTAAATAATGATATTTGGAAGTAACTTTAGTGAATTATTGCTTAATCTCGTGTAAATATTATTTGTTTAGGTAAAACTCGATGTTGAACCAACTTTTGGAGAAAAGGCATGAAAATCAGACAAAAGGGATGCATTTGGTGCGTTATCCTGAGATTGGGGATCAATGTGATACATTTTA
This sequence comes from Fraxinus anomala, assembly GCA_903798345.1. NCBI lineage: Eukaryota > Viridiplantae > Streptophyta > Magnoliopsida > Lamiales > Oleaceae > Fraxinus > Fraxinus anomala. Next base: position 16,189 of record CAIGRN010151659.1, read on the forward strand.
GAAGATGAAGTGCCTTAATTGCAATAAAATGAATACACTGGATAGAAAGATGAATTCAAGGGCTGAAGAAAATGTATTGTCATGCAATCTCGAGGCACAAAGCATTGTTGTCACAAGGCCATTTTACAAGTAGAGATTGCTATTGCAACCATTTGTACCATGCAATCGCATCTTACGAATCTAGATGAAAAATTTTGTTTCTTTTTCAATTTTGTCCATCTTTTTTAAAAGCAATTTGTACTTCAGTTTAAACTAGTTTCAGCCTCCAATTTTGAGATTCTCGATACTTCATCGTCGAAAACAAGGCTAGGAAGAGGATTGAAGGAAAATAACATTAAGAAATTGATTCAACGTCTTTTTCCTTGTATCTATAAATTTTGGGTGATGAAATTCCCATCTTGTTGTATTTTCATTATGGAGATGCTAGGCTAAACAAATCTAGTTTTGGGATGAAGATAGAATATTTTGTTTTATCATTTTGACTTAAAGACCGTTTATTTAGTTAATTTGTGTTGTTGATTGATATTGAATCCTTGTTGAATTATTTGAATACTTGATCACCATTTAAATAATTAGTTTTCTTTTAGGTAGTTCGATTGTTATATCAACATGAGACTCAATTAATTTCAAACATAATAGTTTATGACTTTTGCAATCACATAGGTAATCATGTAGTTGAATGTATTACTTCTCACATGAATTCGGGATAGGGTTATTATCAGGTCGTGCATAAGAATAGATTTGACTTACCTCAAAATAGATAGATAGATAGATAAAATTAGATAAGTGATACAAATTATACTAGAAAACATAGGTCAATAGTTGAAATAAGGGAACAATAGGTGTATTTGGAGTCACAATACATCTTTCTCACACATAGTTTTCATACAACTTTAGATAATAATTAGGACAATATTAGTATTTAACCAAACACAATCCAAACAATATTTTTGCTCCCGGTTACATTTGAGTTTGACAACGAATTCGTGCAATTTAATTTAAAGCTTATTCCTCGTGATTAAATACTCTTACATCTAAACTATTACTTGTCAATGATCTTGTACGCTTGCAAAATTTCAACGAAAACGTTTGGCACCGTTGTTAGGGAATAAAGTTTTTAACATGAATTTATTGATTTGTAATTGGAATCGAAATTCTATTGTTGTTTTTGGCTGCACATCATATACCTGATCTATCATGTGTCTTGTATTCTTTTCAAGTGTTATCTAAAAGTTTATGCAATATTCTGATGAACTTGAGCTTCTACAATACATTTCGAGATCGAAAGAACCTTTAGGCAAAGGAGAAGAGAACGGAAAATAGCAAGGGAAAGAGAACAAGAATTAGAAATAGCGGAAAATCATTTATTAGTCGCTCAGCTAGTTATAAAAGTCGTCAATGAAGGCGGCATGCTAGTTGAAGACTACTTGATCCTTGTTCCAACACCCACTTGGTCCAGTATCATCTATCCTCCTTTCGAGCAAGCTAACTACCACATTTTACCAAATGTCATCAACATGTTCCAGAATCATCAAGATATCAGGTTCTATGGAAAGCACATGAAAATCCACATGAGCATATTCGAGGATTTTCGCATCTAAGTCATCAGTTGCAAAGGAACGTCAATGGATGCATTTCGAATGCATTTATTCCCTCACAATTAAGGGATAGCATAATAGAATGGTTGAATTCACTCATTGTCGAGAGGATCACATCTTAGAATGACATGGTGCATAAATTCACAATGAAATTTTTCCACCATCTAGAGTCCATCAGATCATAAATGAGACACACACATTCAACCTCGAGAGCAATCCAGAAGCATGGGACAATTCAATGACCTACTTCAAAAATATCTCAACAATGATGTTAGCAAACATGCACAAGTTTATTTTTTATCAAGGCTTACTGTCTAAATTCTGCATGGTCGATCATTTAGCAAAAGGATTAGTCTAGATGATAAAAGTGAATGATGCTTTCAAATTATTCAAAACAATAGCGAAATGTAAGGGGAGGCCATGTGTTCGAATTTGGGAATGCGATATAAATTCGTCAAGGGTAAGATGAGCTCAGTCTCTCCCATAACGAATAGTATATAGGTTAACGGCTTGGACATAAAGATTGGATTGTTATCCATATGTCCCATAGATGAAAGACTTCTTATGCTTGATCGTTGAGTTCAAGCCAATCAACAGAACCATCTTTCTTTAGTAGAACGATAGATAGTACCAACCTCATAAGGTCAAGCCCTTGTAACTTACAAGGGACGTACACGGCCTTGAATATCTTCAAGATAACGCCCCACTCATTTTCCACTAGTTTCCACATTATGAAAGGCCAAGGATACATGCCCATCCATTTACGTTAAGCTATGTCGCTTGATCCCGAAATCATTGAACACCTCTCGAATGGAGGGATAGATGCCCCAAAATTCGATATAATCAACATGCTGTTCCTTTTTCTTTTTACTTATTTTTTTTATGAATACGAATTATTAAAGGTATATGCGTGAGACACAATCTACTAATTATTTGAGTTCGAGAGTTGGGATCTCCACCCTCCAAAAGATGAAACATCATGCTTATTCTCTTTTTTGCAAAGTTCTTTGACAAAATAAAAAATATTTAATTGTCAACAAAGTTGTTTCTTATTTTTCTTCATTTCAAATCCAAAATTTTTTCTTACTTAACAATAAGATATATGTCGTTGTCATTGGGGATCTATAGAAAGTCCATTTTATGAAATTTTTAATAGGGGTATGGGTGCTTTATTTATCACTAAGTAGAGATAATGGAAGTAAACATGTCAGTAACAGAACCTTATTAAAAAAGGTTTAAAGGGTAAGCTAAATAACATATTTATTGATCTGTTTTTCAAGTAACGGGCTCCATATGGTAGCATTACCCATTATAATGATCAAGGCTGGTAAATCTATCGGTCTAAATAGTTGTCCATGTACTAGTAGAAGATTTAACAGCTACTGCAGCCCCTGTTTCCTCAGGCAGAACCCTAGGTTGAGGAGTTACTCAAATCTATATAAGAGGTAGTTGTTTTTTAATCGTAAAATACTTGCAATTTAGCTATTAGTTTATCCTTAACAGTTTATATAATTTCCAACAAGATCATAAAAGAAATAGATTGGAAAGAATCCATCACAATAATTTAAACACAATAAATTTGAAGAAGCAAAAAATCAGAGTCAAAATTTCATACCCGAGTTTTTTGAAAGCCTTTGGTCTATAGAACTAGAGAGAGAAACTCTAGATGGCGCGCTGCCAATGCGTACACATCATGCTTAAAGTGCTCTATTCAATGCACCTATTTGACGGCTATAATCATTATCACATAGAAAACGGAACACGTTGTTAGTTGAAGACAGTCTGACTTCCACATGCAAGTTGTCACACCAATATTAGTGTGTCTGGTTTGTATTATGATAGCTATCATAACCAAAGTATGTCAAACACCATCTCCTTAGTCTTGGGAAACTAATCTTTAGCCTTGGTGGCACATTTATTGCATTTACCATTCCATATATTCCTCAGCTTTCGCTTCGACAAAGAAGCCTCAATATATAAAATATGACTCACCATGTGAGGTATCAGTCATTACATATGAGTTATTTAACATAACATTGTAACGTACTTTATATTATTTACTTAATTTCTCTACCATTACAATTTTAAAAGCGAGTTTCCAACATCTCAAGTTATAGTTGTATATTAAGGCAAAGCCATATACTCATTCTCCATTATGGAGATCGAGTTGGAGGCTCTTTCTCACCCTGTACTAGTTGGACCCAAATGTCTTGGGAAGTAAGTGCCAAGCTATAAAATTTATGAGCTCGTATTATAATTATCTGATGCTAAGGTCTGTTAAAGGCCAACTATAAATCTTCGTTTATTCACGGCAACAAATGAGTCCCTTCATGTATCAGCTCATGATTATCTCCGATGCTAAAGGTATTGGCTGATCTATAGTTCTCATTTACTTGATGCCTGCTTGGATCAATTAGGAAAAGAGCAATTGCTCAAGTCAAAGACATAAGCCCACCAAGCAATGGAATGTTGATAGAGTTTCCCTTCCTTAAGGACTAGGAAATGAGGAATGACTTTAACAGCTTGTCTCGTGGTTAAATAAATTAAATACATATTGAAAAACGAAAAATAAGGTATTATTGAAAAAATTGAATTACAGTAGGGTTAGAATCGTCCAAAAAAATGATTCTCACTTGAAGTGATATTTAATATATTATAGATTTTGTTTTATTTTAATTTTATATACAAAAGATGAAAATCATATATTGTGTTTAATTGATTATTTATTTATGTTTGGTGGTGAATAAAGGCCACTTACGAGAAAATTACATTCTTTGTTGACTTCTATAAGATTTAGCAACTTGTTTAGTCTTTGAAATAAAAATTTAGAATGACTTTAACAGCTTGTCTCGTTTTGTGGACCCCTAGCATATGTACTCAAAAACTGAGAGAAAGATTGAAACTTCAAAGACTGATCCTCGGCTAGCAAGATTGGAAGGCTTAGTGTCCTTTTAAAAATGAATTACCAACTTCTGGGTCAGCTTCGTTCGCGAGGAGAGAAGAGAAGATCTTTGAAAGTCTTAACAGGATAGACAGGTTCCATCTCTCAATAATTTCAAATGGCCAATGAAAGAATTCTCTATAGATCTTGTTGACGAATATAGTACGACATTAGGATTGAATAGAGCAAATACCTATTTGGTCACATGTCATTGATGCCGAGAAAAAGAAAGGATAGTAAAAAAGATGGGATAGCAAGGCTATAAGGAATGGACTAAATCCACTAGTGAGACATGCTCTTAATAAGGAACTAATAAGGTAAGCAAGGTTCTTTATCAAAGAATGGGATCTTATATTTTCACATGACTCATAATAATAAGACTTTTCGTGTGGCAACAATCACTTCTCAGCTCATTCCGCTTCTTAGACTGTAAAAAGGTGGAGGATAATCTCTTTTTAAATTATGGTCATGATACCTGAGCCTCAGCATCCCTTGGCCTAAGATAAATAGGATTTCTAACCATAGGCAAATCTTAATAACATCAATTTCAATTTTTAGGTCACAATTTGGCCTCTTCCTTAAGCAGCCCTCTTTTCGAAGAGGACATCAGGATCCAATCAACTTAAATCTCCATTCTATTGATCTCACTAAAACTAGTAGGTTGACCAATGAGAGACATGAATGCTGTGAAACTTCACCCAAAGTGGTCTCTTATGGTTTGAGTACTTGGTGAGAAGAAAATGGTCATAGGGCAAATGAACGAGAGTGATAGTTTTATCCA